>SKCR01003407.1:0-88137 GCA_019454045.1 Zanthoxylum bungeanum | reverse complement strand
AATTCAAAAATTCCAAATTTTCCAATTAAGTGTATAGCATTATTAATTACCCAAATCAAAGTTTCCAAAACACTAAATTGTCCAATTAATCATGCTTAACATCAATTAATCATGTCCAACATAATTAAATCAAAATCAAACCCAATTTCATGCTTCAAGTGTCTCGGCCAAAAGGGGAAATTATGCCCAAATCAAATTCAATCCAATTGAACCCAATCAAACAAAATTCAACATCCCCTAATGATTTGCAAGTCATCCAATGAACAAAAAATCAAAATCCAAGACAATATTAGGGATCATATTCGGCCATCACAAGCAAATTGGGGAAAATTGTTCCAAACACTTTTTCATCAAATTGATCTAATCAATCATCAATTAAACAACATTCAAGCATTCTAAATCATCCAATTTCATTAAACATGCTCAAAATCAAGTTTACCCAAATTTGTCATGCCCAAAATTTAGGGAAAAATGGATCCAACCAAATTTCATGAAATTGATTATGCACAACATCAATTCAACCTCATTCAAGCATACTATACTAAACAATTTAATCATTTGATGCTCAAATTGAGTTTACCCAAATTAAAAGTCTTGGCCAACATTAAGCAAATTGGGGAAAATCAATCCAATTAATTTTTCATCAAATTGATTACATATAACTCTAATTTATTCATATACAAGCATTCTTAAACAAACAATTTGTTAAATCAAGCTTAAATCAAAAAGCCCCAAATTTTGCTCAAGAACCCTAATTCGTTTTATGTAACCAATAGATCAAGATACCATTGTAGAGTTTCAATCAAGTCCCAAGAATCATCAATCATGCATAAAACGAGTTGAATACAACCAAGGAGTAAGGCGGAATACATACTCACATTGATGGGTTTGATGCTAGGAAGAACAAGACCCATTACCTCCTCAATGAAGCTCGGTTTTTGACTCCTGTGAACTGCTGGACTGCTCGGTTTTGGGCTGTGAAATTCCTCCAAGATTCGGCCATGGGAGACTCCATGGAAACTCCAAGCTTCAAGCTCAAAAATGGATTCCAAGCTCATAAATTCGTTTCCCTATCACCTATGTGTAACCCAAGGTGTGTGCTAGCACCACATCTTCTTCCTTGCTTCTCATTTGCTCGGTCAAACCAGAAGAAAAGATAAAGAAGAATCAGCCAAGGAGACCGTGAGAGAGGTGAAGGGTTTTGGCTCCAAAAGCCTAAAACCGTAAGTCATTGCAAGAGAGATAGAGAAAAGCTTTTTCATTTTGTTTTATATAATTACCAAGTAAATTAAAATAAACATATATATTACTTTAATTCAAAAGTCAAAAAGTAAAAAGCAAATGTTGCTTTTTCAACTTCTACATCAATCACTCAAATCAAGTGACAACATGTCATATCACTCAAAGTGACATTTGATTTGACGCTTGATGTGACTAGCGATTTGACGCACGATTTGACTTGCGTGCCGCACTCGAATTCGAAATGCGAATGCGCTCGCAAATAATCCCGGGCTCGGGTTCGTTAATTCCAAATTAACGAATTTTCCGTTGCGTCGTAATTAAATGATTACGCCTAGCGAAATCACTATTCACGTCGCTAACGAATTAATTCTAAATTAATTCGTTCGCCCGAATTAAAATCTAATTTTAATTCCGCGTCGAAATCCAATTTCTAATAATATATCAAATATATTATTTTATCGATTAATTCCAAATTAATCGTTCTCTCTCTTTAATTAATATTTTATCCGAGATAAAATTATCTTCGTAATTAATCCCAGATTAATTTTCTCTCTCTTCTAATTAATCCTAGATTAATTAAGTGCGAGTATACATCATCGGTGAATCTTCAGGAAGCGACCCATGAGATCTCCGGATATGTTGGCAGTAAATACGGTCGTTGGATTATCCGAACACGTAAGTACCTCGTACTACGTTATATACCGATTTACAAGACAAGGTTGGCTTCTAGCAAAGCGCCATGCCTACCCAATTCTCCAGAAATATTCTTACAGGAATATATAGATCTGTATCAAGCGTAGTATACCGTAGTATTGTGTATATCGGCCCAGTATCGGATAGTCACGTGCTAGGGCTGGGACTGGATAAGTGTCTGCCCCGTCCGAAGCACATGTCGGATGTCTGGTAACTAGTCTCTATAATCGGATATTCATGACCTGGTCACAATATCCTGATTGGTTGCGCAACACTTAAGAGCACTAATACCATATCCTGCGTGACATCATCTCCAATATGACTGAAGTGATACTTCTGTCTTGACATCACACCCAATACACTACGACTCTTTGATAAACCCAGAAGTGGTGTACGCAGAACCGGTTAAAGCCCTGTACCACCAAGACCAAAGTCTATCGATTATCGTAAGTATTAGCGATGCAAGTCTCAGGTTAAGACTATACACACCTACCTTGATTTCGGCCTCCCATAGACACATAGTCATAATACCAATGGGATTCCGAGGGGTCTATCCATAGCGAAGCTGTTTCCCGTACCATCGGTGAAACACGACCTCCTATCGCACTTGCATAACTGTCCAATACTTATATATATGAGAACTATGCCGTTGTGCCCTCACAATGCGCACAAGTGCATTACTAGCCTATTCCACATTATCGATGTCCTGTCTCAATAATACTCCAGCTAGGGATATTTAATGATTAATCCTTCGGGGATTGATATTGTCTCATATCATTCTCAATCCAAGAACTAATCATATGGACCTCTCTTCATTTATACATTTATGGAATGATGAGAGTGCAATTTCCTTGTCACATAGTTAATTTGTACAACAACACCGTGATCTGCACAAATAGTGACGCTATAGGTCATTTTGTCCAACATATGGAACCTTATTCAAAATAAGTTATGCACTGTTAAATGTGTATTCGTTGAAGGAAAAGGTAGCTCAGAGCGACACATGATTAACCTTATCATGTCTAACAAAATTTGATTTATCCGTTCGGACACACCATCAAATTGACGTGTTCCAGGAGGAGTCCTCGTTGAAAGAATACTGTACTCTTTCAAGTATTGAGAAACTTATTGCTTAAGTATTTTCATCATGGTCCAATCGTGATGGTTTAATACTTTAGCAGATTTGTTTGTCTACTTCGTGTTGAAACTCAAAAAGTTTCTGATTTGTGTTTCAAAGGAAACATATAACCATAACGCGATGCCACATCCGTAAAGGTCACGAAATATTCATATCCACATCTAGCCTAGCTAGATATGGGCCCACCTACGTCACTATGAACCAGGGCTAACAGATCGGTGACACTTACATTTTTACCAAGTAAATAGTGTTTTAGGCAATTTGCCCAATAAACTATATTCGTAGACATTATTTGAATGGAATCAAATTTTTCCTAGTACCCACTCTTCAAAAGTGTGGATATACGAGTCTTGTTTAAATTGTGTCCCAGACAACAATGTTGGGGTTAGTGCTCAGAGCGCCAATTCTCGGTTGTATTTCTTTTGAATACTTCTGTAAAACATTATTATTACGAATAATATATGCAGTTTCTATAATATAATCTATCTTATTGAATGGTAAAGACGTAATGACCTTAGAATGATTAGTCATGGTACAGTTGCAAAAGCGTCGCAACTGACATTGAGTAGTATCATGACGTTGTCATTCTCATATTGTTCCTGGTCAAGGTTTACACTACTTGGTCAGTATAGTAAACCCGTTGAGACCAGTACATGTCGTATACTGGAATATATGATTCCAATGGTGTCTCAATGAACCATTAGTCTTGGAGACTAGTATAGACGTGTAGGTGTTTATACCGGATAAACACTGAACGACTCACCGACGATTCTTAATGGATGGTACACCAGCGTCAATAAGAATCTTCTCGGGTTGAGTAGCACTTGTGATTCTAAGACTTGAGATGCCATTGTGTCATATGAGACATCTTCTACACTTAGATGGCAGTCACGTCACCGATCTATTTAGATCAGACCTCCGCATGTTCGTTGGGTGTAGACAGATCCTCAGGGTGTCCTATGTGTATCAAGAAAGGATCCGTCAGTTCTGTGTATCAGAGCATAGGTAGTCCATATGATTAGCAATCAGATAAAACCATGGGCCCGTGGTAAAGTTTAGAAGCTAGTTCTAAACATTCTTTTAGAGATTGCTAATGGAATAGTCGACTGGATAATCCCCGTAGAGATTTGACGTTTACATCTATATCTATGGGATTTATCCGGATACTTGTGACAGAGGAATTATACATTTGCCATGACCTCGACCTGCATGGTTCAGCGAGATTATCTGTGATCGTCATAATTTATGGGTGGATAAATATGGACACGAAATTGGATTTCGTGACGGATATACCTGAATCTAGAGAGTCTCAATAATGAAACATACTCGTAGAGCACTAGAGCAACATTAATAAATAATATTGATTATTATATAGTCGTTTAAAGGTTAACGCAAGATACGTGCTAAAGGGACTAGATAGTCATTTGCCTAATTATTGTGTATTTACATTTAATACTTGATTAATTTAAATACATATCATTAATAGTCAAAATGAGTTATTTGACTTATATCCTAAATGAATATATGTTTTTAATATTTAATGTAAATATTATACATATATTTAATATATTTGTATTTGATTAATAATTAATTATTTAATTGTTAAATGATTTAATTAATTAAAATATAAATATCTTACATTAGGATATTTGAAGTAAATGATATTAGTTGCCTTTGTTGACTTAATTAATATCTAATAAAGTGTTATTAAGATATTTATGCAAGTTGACCAAATTAGAATGAAATGAAATTGAAATTACTAAACTTGTAAAAGCTAAGGTGATTTTCGGCCAAGGCTTAATGTTACAAGTATATATATTTTTCATTTCACTTTACACTTAACCTAATACACTTTACAAAAGGAAACTCCATTGAAGAAACTTAAAGAAAGCTTGAGAAAGAAAGAAGATCAAAGAAAGCTTGGAATTTTAGTAATTTGATGTTATTAGATTATTTCTTTATTTCTTGGTGTTTTGTTGAGGAAGTTTGATTGAAGTGTTGAGCATGTATGGTGAAGGAAGGTTGTGACTATTGTAGTTATAAACATTCTTTTAAGGTTTTGGAAACCTTGTTGCTAATCTAGAGTTGTTGAACCACTCTTAGATGACCTAGATTTGATCTTGAGTTGTTTCATTGTGTGAGACTTGGATTGGATGGAATGAAAGAAAGATGATTGAAACAATTGATTTAACCAAATTTGTCTAATTTGTCCAATTTGATGAAATTGAAAAATTAGGGTTCATGACCAATTCCAAATTTGGGGCTTTTCATATATGTTGTGAATTTGGATGTGTATATGATGCATATAAAGTTTCATGTTTATTGGATTACATTTAGATGTGTTTTGAACATGAAATGACAAAAGGCACAAAATGCCCCCTTTGTGAGGCTCTCGGCCAAGGATTAGATTTGGGGATTTTGGTGCTTTTGGTGTTTTGATGTTTTGAACATGCTAAGTTCATCTTAGAAATGATTTAGAATCATTCAAAACTGATTAGATCAATTTCAGACTAAAATGGACAAAATACCAGTGTAAGGGCATTTCGGTAAATTCACTTGAATATGATTCATTTGAATTTTATTTCATAATTTGATTATTGGATAATTAAATAAATGTGTTTATTTAATTAATCCGAGAAAAAGTTTTGAAATCGGAAAATACGATTTTCCACCGCTTCCGCTGCGTTACCGGATTTAGCCCCTAAAAACCCCTACAAAATGGTATCAGAGCAAGTCTGATTCTAGGCCACCTAAAATGATTAGCCTTCATTGAATCAATGTTTAATCATGTTTTCTTGAATTTATGCATGCTTATTAGAATCTAATTTGGTTAGATTTAGGGTGTATGACACTTAGCGGAAAATCCCTAATTAATAAGGTTTTAATGTAATTATGTATTTGATGCATGTTATGTGGTCCATCTTGTCAATACGGTTTATGAATACTTCTCTGTGACTACATCCGAGACCATGCCTCTGCTGTGAGGGTGTAGCCGATAGAGATTTATTTATACCGAATGTATATCAGATACTAGGTAAATTCAAGTAAAAGCGGAATTCTGAACGTGCCCTAGCTGTCAGGATTACGTAAGTAACTTGAGTTTATCATTGACGAGTTTAACCTTGGTACGTCTCCTTGTGGGCCTGCCTTCGCAGCGACAACGAGAAACGACTAGGACCGGAAACCCAAGAGTCATTAGAGAATGATTGACAAATGAGTTGTCTACCTGATGAATATACGTAGGCGAGACCGTGCCTCTGCTGTGAGCCGAAGTATATTCACGGGATCCACCTTTCACTATTAGTATTTAATTTAATTATTAAATCTTTGTATTCTGTTTGGGGATTACAGTATTGCATGATTTAGTGGGAGGGGCATTTTTTAGATTAAAAATCCATGATCTAGTTTATGTTTTTGATATTATATGAAACTGCTTATTTTCTGCTAACCGTTTTTCGTGATCTATATGATAGATTGGCGATGGCGGCACAATCCACAAATCAGTTTGCGCGTATGCTAGATGCGAACAAACTGAAAGGCGCTGAGAACTTCGCTGACTGGGAATTGGATTTGAGGATTGTCCTCGATTCCGAAAAGTTGGGATATGTTCTTGAGGGTCCGTTGCCCCTTGCTGTGGGTGCGGATGCTTCGAAGG
Source organism: Zanthoxylum bungeanum (assembly GCA_019454045.1). Lineage (NCBI taxonomy): Eukaryota > Viridiplantae > Streptophyta > Magnoliopsida > Sapindales > Rutaceae > Zanthoxylum > Zanthoxylum bungeanum. The sequence goes on along the minus strand of SKCR01003407.1, from coordinate 81,409 downwards.
AGGAACGCCAAGTTTTTGAAACTTGGAAGGATGATGATTTAAGGGTTAAATCATATATCCTTAGTTCGCTTTCTCTGAAACTCAAGCAACAGTACTATGGTATGCTGGATTCTTATAGTATGATGACGCGATTGAGACAATCGTTTGAGAACCAAGAACAAGTGATTGTTCACAAAGTCGCCATGGAACTGTTCCATGCGCGTCTGGATGAGGGGCAAAGTGTTAGCCCACGTGTTCTTCAGATGATCAATTTGATCGATCAATTGAGGCAACATAATCTCATCTTGAATGAAATTCTCGGTAGGAGTGTCATTCTTGGTTCACTACAAGCTTCATTTCACCAGTTCGTGATGTACTTTAACATGCACGGGACTGTCTGTACCTACCAGGAGCTACATAGGATGTTGCTCAAGGCAGAAGAGGATTTTAAGAAGGGAGTACCGACTCGCCCACCTAGATCTACTTCTCTCTCCGCTTCTTCCCAAGGATGGTCCAAGGGAAAGAAGAAGAAATGGAAGAAGAAGAAGGCTTTCGGTCCTCAACAGCAGACAAAGATTGCTAAGCCCAATAGGGCTTCTGAAGACAAATGCCACCACTGCGGCAAAGTCGGGCATTGGAAAAGGAACTGTCCTGATTACATCGCCCAGCTGAGGAGAGATAGAGCATCTACATCAGGTACATTTATTTTTCCAGTTATTGATTTATCTTTGGCTTGTGAAGCCGTTACATCCAACTGGATTTTAGATTCTGCTTGTCCCATTCATATTTGCAATTCGTTGCAGGTGCTGAAGGAAAGTAGGAGGCTGATGCCCGGGGAGATGCAGTTGCGGTTCGGGAGTGGAGACTCTTTGGATGCAGTTGCAGTGGGAGTATGCGAGATCTCATTGCCGAATGGGACACTTTTGTTAAATGAATGCCATTTTGTACATGGATGTGTAGCTAATATTATATCACTTTTTGTATTGGATACAGAAGGCTTTTGTATTAATATTAAGAACAGTTCTTTATATTTATATGATAGTAATAATATTCAGATCATTTGTTGTCCAAACCAGCATGGTCATTATACATTGTAAACTTCAAAAGATATATTAAATACTGGAGTTAATAAACGTAGTTTACCTGTAATTAATAATACTGAACTTTGGCATATGAGACTTGGTCACATTGGCGTTAAACGCCTTACCCAATTGGTTAGGAATGGTTTGATACCAGATCTTACCATTGAATCCTATCCAACTTGTGAATCCTGTATTCAGGGTAAAATGACCAAAGCCCCATTTTCTGGTGTTGGACACCGTGCCATTAACTTACTGGAACTCGTACATTCTGATGTATGTGGTCCACTAAGTCAAACTGCTATCAGTGGTTATTCGTACTTCATTACCTTTACCGATGATTTGTCATGGTACGGTTATGTCTATTTGATGAGACATAAATCGGAAACCTTTGAAAAGTTCAAAGAGTTCCGAAATGAAGTAGAAAAATAAACTGGTAAATATATTAAATGCCTTCGATCAGATCGAGGCGGCGAATATATGAGTGGTGAGTTCATGGATTATATGAAGGAGGAAGGGATTCTCACTCAATATACTCCTCCAGGTACTCAACAACATAATGGAGTGTCTGAGAGGAGAAATTGGACTTTATTGGATATGGTCCGATCAATGTTGAGTTTCACAGATTTTCCCTATTATTTATTGGGCTACTCTCTCTTAATAGCCGCACATCTTTTGAACAAGATTCCTTCAAAAGCTGTTCCTATGACTCCGTATCAGATATGGTTCGGTAGGAGACCAAATCTTAATTATATTAAGGTTTGGGGTTGTCCTACCTATGTTAGGGTGACTCAGCAAGATAAGTTTTCGCCTCGAGGGAAAAAGTTTAGGTTTGTCGGATATCCTTCGAATACGAGGAGATATCTGTTCTATGATACCGAGCATCAAAATGTGTTCGTAGCTCGCTTCGCAAAATTTCTAGAAGTAGAATTTTTGTCAGAAGGTGGTAATCATAGACAGGTTGAGCTTGATGAAGTCCAACCTGAAAACAACGAACCAACGGAGGAACCTGAAGTTCAAGTAGATGAAGGACCTTCAACACACACACTCTGTAGGTCGGAAAGGGTATCTAGACCTCCTTAATGCTTGTATTTGATACAAGAAAAAAGTCTGGATGTTCTCTTAGTTGAAGAGACAGATCCTTTCACCTATAAAGAATCGATGTTAGACATCGACTCCGTGAAATGGCAAAGTGCCATGAAATCTGAGATAGACTCAATGCATGAAAATCAAGTTTGGGACTTGATTCCGCTACCCGAAGGAATTGTTCCTATCGGTTGTAAATGGGTTTACAAGAGGAAGCGCGGGCCTGACGGTAAGGTTGAAACTTACAAGGCCCGACTGGTAGCAAAAGGTTACACGCAACGACCTGGCGTAGACTACGATGAAACTTTTTCGCCGTTGCAATGCTTAAGTCTATCTGGATTTTGCTTTCTATAGCTGCGTATCATGACTACGAGATTTGGCAAATGGATGTCAAAACGGCTTTTCTAAATGGATTTCTTGATGAAGAATCTACATGGAACAGCCGGAAGGTTTCGCATCAAGCGAAACCTCGGGTATGGTATGTAAGCTTAAGAAGTCCATTTATGGACTTAAACAAGCTTCACGAAGTTGGAATCTTCGATTCGACGAGATTATTAGATCGTCTGGTTTTCTCAAGAATTCGGAAGAATCCTGTGTGTATCAGAAGGCCAGTGGGAGCATGGTCGTATTTTTAGTCCTATATGTTGATGACATCCTAATCATTGGGAATGATTTAGGTATGTTACAAAGAGTCAAAGCATACCTCTGTATGAATTTCTCCATGAAGGACCTGGGAGAAGCTTCCTATGTTTTAGGGATAAAACTCTATAGAGATCGACAAAGGAGGCTGATTGGGTTATCCCAATCAACGTACATAGATAAGATCTTGGAACGGTATAGTTTTGGTAACTGTAAGACAGCAAACATACCGTTCAGACATGGGATTCATCTTTCAAAGAAGATGTGTCCACAAACAGAAAATGAGAAGGTTAGAATGTCTAACCAACCTTATGCTTCGTGTTTGGGTAGCATAATGTATGCCATATTATGTACGAGGCCTGATATCAGTTTCGCTGTTAGCGTAACTAGTCGATATCAGTCCAATCCAGGTAATGACCATTGGATGGCCATTAAACATATCCTAAAGTATCTTAAAGGTACCAAGGATAAGTCAATAATTTATGGAGGAAACGAACTGTAGGTTAATGGGTATACAGACTCTGATTTCCAATCGGATCCCGATGATAGAAAGTCTACATCTGGATTTTTCGTTACCCTTAACGGAGGTGCAGTTTGTTGGAAGAGTTCCAAACAGGGATCAACAGCTGATTCCACCACTGAGGCGGAATATATTGCAGCTTCTGAAGCTACAAAAGAGGCTGTGTGGATAAAGAACTTTATCACAGAATTGGGAGTTGTCCCAAGTATCGAGAATGCGATTCCGTTATACTGTGATAATACTGGAGCCATTGCGCAAGCAAAGGAACCGATGGCGCATCAGAAGTCGAAGCATGTGGAATGCAAGTACCACATCATTCGAGAGATCGTGTCGCGAGAGGATATTGTTGGTCAGTATAGAAAACCCGTTGAGACCATTACATGTCGTATACTGGAATATATGATTCCAATGGTTTCTCAATGAACCATTAGTCTTGGAGACTAGTATAGAAGTGTAGGTGTTTATAGCGGATAAACACTGAACGACTTACAGAAGATTCTTAATGGATGGTACACCAGCGTCAATAAGAATCTTCTCGGTTGAGTAGCACTTGTGATTCTTAGACTTGAGATTCCATTGTGGGCACATGAGACATCTTCTACACTTAGATGACAGTCACGTCACCGATCTATTTAGATCAGACCTCCGTCTGTTCGTTGGGTGTAGACAGATCCTCAGGGTGTCCTATGTGTATCAAGAAAGGATCCGTCAGTTCTGTGTATCAGAGCATAGGTAGTCCATATGATTAGCAATCAGATAAAACCATGGGCCCGTGGTAAAGTTTAGAAGCTAGTTCTAAACATTCTTTTAGAGATTGCTAATGGAATATTCGACTGGATAATCCCCGTAGAGATTTGACGTTTACATCTATATCTCTGGGATTTATCCGGATACTTGTGACGGAGGAATTATACATTTGCCATGACCTCGACCTGCATGGTTCAGCGAGATTATCTGTGATCGTCATAATTTATGGGTGGATAAATTATGGAAACGAAATTGGATTTCGTGACGGATATACCTGAATCTAGAGAGTCTCAATAATGAAACATACTCGTAGAGCACTAGAGCAACATTAATAAATAATATTGATTATTTATAAAGTCGTTTAAAGGTTAACGCAAGATACGTGCTAAAGGGACTAGATAGTCATTTGCCTAATTATTGTGTATTTACATTTAATACTTGATTAATTTAAATACACATTAATTAATAGTCAAAATGAGTTATTTGACTTATATCCTAAATGAATATATGTTTTAATATTTAATGTAAATATTATACATATATTTAATATATTTGTATTTGATTTATTAATTAATTATTTAATTGTTAAATGATTAAATTAATTAAAATATAAATATCTTACATTAGGATATTTGAAGTAAATGATATTAGTTGCCTTTGTTGACTTAATTAAATATCTAATAAAGTGTTATTAAGATATTTATGCAAGTTGACCAAATTAGAATGAAATGAAATTGAAATTACTAACTTGTAAAAGCTAAGGTGATTTTCGGCCAAGGCTTAAATGTTACAAGTATATATTGATTTTCATTTCACTTTACACTTAACCTAATACACTTTACAAAAGGAAACTCCATTGAAGAAACTTAAAGAAAGCTTGAGAAAGAAAGAAAGATCAAAGAAAGCTTGGAATTTTAGTAAGTTTTTCAAACTTGCTATTAGAAAGGAAAATATTCCTTAGGTTCTAGGCTTCAACATGTGATGTTCTTAGATTATTTCTTTCTTTATTTCTTTGTGTTTTTGTTGATGGAAGTTTGATTGAAGTGTTGAGCAAGTATGGTGAAGGAAGGTTGTGACTATTGTAGTTATAAACATTCTTTTAAGGTTTTGGAAACCATGTTGCTAATCTAGAGTTTTTGACCCACTCTTAGATGACCTAGATTTGATCTTGAGTTGTTTCATTGTGTTGAGACTTGGATTGGATGGAAGAATGATGATTAAAACAATTGATTTAACCAATTTGGTCTAATTTGTCCAATTTGATGAAATTGAAAAATTAGGGTTCATCACCAATTCCAAATTTGGGGCTTTTCATATATGTTGTGCATTTGGATGTGTATATGATTCATATAAAGTTTCATGTTGATTGGATTACATTTAGATGTGTTTTGAAGCATGAAATGACAAAAGGCACAAAATGCCCCCTTTGTGAGGCTCTCGGCCAAGGATTAGATTTTGGGGATTTTTGGTGCTTTTTGTGTTTTGATGTTTTGAACATTCTAAGTTCATCTTAGAAATGATTTAGAATCATTCAAAATTGATTAGATCAATTTCGGACTAAAATGGATAAAATACCAATGTAGGTCATTTCGGTAAATTCACTTGAATGTGATTCATTTGAATTTTATTTCATAATTTGATTATTGGATAATTAAATAAATGTGTTTATTTAATTAATCCGAGAAAAATTTTTGAAATCGGAAAATACGATTTTCCACCGCTTCTGCTGCGTTACCGGATTTAGCCCCTAAAAACCCTACAAACAATGCCACAATTAAGTTTCAACTGATTTATTCAGTTTTGAGCTATTTGTTTGTCATGGCATATGCTTGAGATTTATTTATATTCAAAATATAAATATTGTTATTCACATCTAATATGTTTATCTCAATATCATCTTTATAAAATAAAACACTTTAATGTTCTAGAATATAAAGGTATAACCGCAATGGGTTAAACCCTGATATAGAGATAATGTATCTAGTCAAACTAGTTACATTGTAACAGTTTCCTAATTTAAGTACACACCCGAAGGGTAGTTTCTAAACTTAGGTTTCTACGATTAAAACAGCGACTTTCGTCCCGTTTCCGATTCGCAGATAAATCTCATCTGAAGTCAGTATCCTGCTCTCAACAGATTCTGCACATCAGTACATATTTATGTACCATCTTCTTGTATCTAAAATGCAATTTTAATACTAGCAGTGAACATATTTTATGACAATCATATTTGAAGTCAGAGTCTTACACCGTCTTCAATTCCTTCATGTATGCCTTGTCCATACGACAGTCACGCTTTCGTGTCCCCGTTTGCCACAGCTTACGCAGACATTCTGGGATATGTCCTTTATCTTCCCAGAAGATTATAATGACTTTGCATTTGCCCTTTTTCACACTCAAGAAGCCTTTGGCCAAGCCTTGGCATTCTGGGATGTCGAAGTAAGATGCGCCTTGCGCTTCTTGCCTTATTGCATACTTTGGCTTTATCTCCTTGAGAATAGCCAATAACTCTCCAAGAGTTTACTATTGCAATTTAGTACTTCAAAGATCTAAAAATAGATCTATGAAGATCCTTCAATTTCATTATCATACTTTAAGGATCTAATCCTTAGTTCTAATTAAGAAATTAATGAGTCTATTTGGCAAGCATAATGGATTAAACGCTAAAGTTATCATTACATGATTATTCCAAAGATCATGCTCTACTATTTGCTAAACTTCGGGCTTAGGCTTAAGATGTTATTTTATCAAATAAAGTAACTTCTTAGTTTTCAGGACTATCTTGATTCATTATTCCCAATTTGAAAATTAAAGTCGTTTAAAACATTTTCACCCAGGATTATGTTTTAAACACTAATCTTTTCATTTTATCTTGATTGCTATAGTCCAACTATCCAATCAACGATTTTAGGTACTATTCATTATAATGATTACTATAGTCTAACTATATAATCAACTATAATTTAATAGGTTAAATTCAATTATATTGATTACTATAATCCAATTATAAAATCAACTATTAATTGAAATTGTTTGAATACAGTCCAACTGTTTAATTAAAACAACATTAAATATTAGTCCAATTAATATATTAATTTATTTTGACGAATAATTTGTAATGAGCGCGTATGGCAAGTAACTAAACAAATATTGCAAATTTAATACTTGCCTCCCACTATTTTTTGGTGAGCCTCTAACCCTATGTTGAGTACTCGGGAAACCTTGTTTCCTAGTGGGCTAGGATCCCGTTAAATATCACACAATCTTGACTTTGGCCAACAAATTGTATGATAATTAACTAGGTAGATCTCTAAGATCAATTGGATCCCATCCAATTCCTAGATCCAGTAGGTGGACATCCAAGTCCAAAACATATATCTTATATATGCCAATATATCCAATATATTGCCTAACCTTTTTTCTCTGAATCAACTAAGCCTTGGCTTTGGCACAATAAACTTAGTGATCCCAGTTAAGCGGGACCCATTGACCATGGAAAGCTTCGTAATCAATGTCGATGGACAAGAAGTGATCTTGACTTTGGCCAACAAATCACAACTTGGACAAGACACCGATATGGAACAAATCCTTCGTGATTCAAACACATCCTCGACAGACAAAGGTCTTGACTTTGGCCAACAAACCAATGCCAGTCTTGGATCTTGAGTAAGAATCACTCAATCGAAGGAAAAACGCTTAATATTAAGTGAGGGTTTTTCGATTGTAATTGGCAACCAATTAATTATCTTTGTTAAGGTCTAATCATCATACACCCTTAAACATCCATTCTAAACACATAATAAGGAGTATATAAATAAAATAATAATGATATGCGGATGGATACTTTAACACATTGTTCCTATAACAAATCTATCTATTTCCTATCTCCCGCTAGCACATGTATTACTTCTACCCGTTACATAACACTTCTAATGAAACCTCATTTACATTGAGGGGAATAGGTGAGAAGAGAAATACAAATAGTAAGGAGGTAATAGGCTGGACACGCAGGTCCAATTTATAAATTCTAAATTTATTACAAAAATTTCCAAAATTACCCCACCCATCTAATATCCATATGATATACATTATTCATGCATCGCAACCATGTATTCACACAATCATGTTATCAATCAATCTAATCCAATTAATTAATCTGATAATTAATGACCATACAATGTTCAAACAACGATTTGATTTTGCGCGAGTCCAACTCGTTTTTCGAATAGGTACTCAAAGTACGAATTCTTGAATTTAATTAAACTACAAAATTAATTCCAATTCAATTTGTATTTAATACTAATTCATTTATTTAATTCCAAATTAAATATTACACTTTATTAACGAACCTTTACGACTTAGATTCAAAATCTAATCGTTAAGGGTCTCAAAGCCCGATTAACATCCAATGTTAATTTAATTTAAAGTCCAATGGGCTTTTAATTAATTTCTAAGGCATGGACTTTTGGTCAATATGGGTCAAACCCAAATACCAAAGCCCATTTTAGGAATCACCCTTATTTGCCAAGAAACCAATTTAGGCCCATTAGGCCCAATTAAAAAATTAAAGGTCCATTAGTTATAATTGGACTTTATGGAAATGGTTTTGGGCCCAATTGGATCCAACCAATTTGCCTAATCCAATCTTGGTACAACCAAGCCCAATAAGCCCATTACAACTTTACAAGCCCAATTTCCAAAATAGGCCCAAATAATTAAATTACCAAATTCCAAATTTTATAACTCAATTAACCAAAGTGTATTGTCATAATTAATTACCCAAATTAACATTTCCAAAACACAAATTTGTACAATTAATTATGCTCTACATGATCAAAACATGTCCAACACATTTTAATCAAAAAATCAAACCCATTTCATGCAAACACACTCACGGCATTTTGAGGATTTTATGTCCAATTATAAATCCAATCCAATTGAATCTTAAATCAACATTATCCAATGTTTTCCAACTCATCCAATGATCAAAAACACAAAATACCATGAGTTTAGGGTATCATCATGTCTCGGCCAAGCCTAAGATTTGGGTAAAAATTGATCCAATCAACTTTTCATGAAATTGATCCAATACAACTTCAATTAAACATCATTTAAGCATAATCAATCAAGTAATTTTATCAAATCATGCTCAAATACAATTTACACAATTTTAACCCTAAGTTCAAGTTTCATGCTCAATCTCTCTCTGATACCATTGTTGGGATTCTACGGTCTAACTGGGATCGATTTAAGCAAATAAACCATGTGCGAATACAACAAGGAAGTTGCGGAATAGTTAAAATGATCGGTTGAGCGATGCGACGAAGAAAAATCTTTTCCTCCAATGTGATGAAGCTCTCGGCAGTGGGTAGAAATTTGGGATCCAAATTTTTGGTCATCACCTCCAAGTGTGCTCCATTGATGCTCAAAGCTCCAAGCTTCTCAAATGGTGATTCCAAGCTCACAAATGCGGTTTCCTATCACCTTGGGATGACCCTTAAGTGTGCTAGCACAAGAAAATTGCCACAATTTTCTCTTTGGCTTCTCATTTTTACTCGGCCAAGCAAGAAACAAGAAGAAGAATGGCTTCAAAAGCCGAATGGGAGAGAGGGAGGGAAATGGTTCCAAACCGTGAGTGATGAAGAAAGAGAGAGGAAAGTGTGTTTATGTATTTGGTTTATTATTATTTCCAAAACAAAAACCAAAACAATTACCATTTTCAAAAGTCAAAGGCATTAATGCCAACAACCATTCCATCACTATTCACATCACTTATGACAAGTTGTCAAATCACTCAAAGTTACTAGACATCACATCAATCGATTGACTAGTGATTTGACGCTTGATGTGACTTGTGGGCCGCACTTAATTCGCAATGCGAGTGCACCCGCAAACACTCTCGGGCTCGAGTTCGCTAATTCCAAATTAACAAATTTTCCGTTGCGACGTAATTAAATAATTATGCCTAGCAAAATCACTATTCACGTCGCTAACAAATTAATTCTAAATTAACTCGTTTGCCCGAATTAAAATCTAATTTTAATTCCGCGTCGAAATCCAATTTCGAATAATATATCAAATATATATTTATCGATTAATTCCAAATTAATCGGTCTCTCTCTTTAAATAATATTTTATCCCAGATAAAATATCTCTGTAATTAATCCCAGATTAATTTCCTCTCTCATCTAATTAATCCCAGATTAATAAAGTGCGAGTCATACGTCATCGGTGAATCTTCGGGAAGCGACCAATGAGATCACCGGATATGTTGGCAGTAAATTGGGTTGTCAGACTATCCGAACACGTACGTACCTAGTACTACGTTTTTACCGATTTACAAGACATGGTTGGCTTCTAGCAAAGCTTCATGCCTACCCAATTCTCCAGAAATATCCTTACAGGAATAAGTGATCTATATCAGGCGTAGTATACATAGTATTGCGTATTTCTATCCAGCATCGGATGTCACATGCTAGGCCTGGGGCTGGAATTGAGTCTGCCTCATACGAAGCACATATCGAATCTCTGGTAACAAGTCTCTTTAATCGGATAAACATGACCTAGTCATAATATCCTGATAGCTGCAGCATATAAGAGAACCAGTTCCGTATCCTACGTGATCATCATCTCCACTATTACTGGAGTGATACTTCCATCTCGACATCACACCCAATAAACTATGATTCTAAATATACCCAGAAGAGGCGTACACAGAACCTGTTAAAGCCCTGGACGACCAAAACCAAAGTACATTGATTGTCGCAAGTATTAGCGGTGCAAGTCTCAGGTTAAGACCAAATACACCTACCCTGATTCAGACTTCCATAGACACATAGTAATACTACCAATGGAATTCCGAGGGGTCTATCCAGAGCGAAGCTGTTTTCCATACCTTCGGTAAAACACAACCTCCTACTACACATGCATGAGTATCCTATATCCAAATATATGAGAACTATGCCGTTATGCCCTCACAACGCGCACAAGTGTAATACTAGTCTTTTTCGTATTATCGATGTCCAATCTCGATAATACTCTGACTAGGGATATTTTATGATTAAACCTTCGTGGATTGATATTGTCTCATATCATCTCAATCCAGGAACTAATCATATGGACCTTTCATTATTTATACATCTTGGTGATCTAATCTCAAATGATAGAAGAGCAATTTCCTTTGTCACATAGTTAATTTGTACAACAACACCATGATCTGTACAAATAGTGATGTTATAGGTCATAACTGTCCAACACTATTTACTATAATGGTTACTATAGTCTAACTATATAATCAACTATAATTTAATAGGTTAAATTCCAATATATTGATTACTATAATCCAATTATATAATCAACTATAATTGAATTAGTTTGAATACAGTCCAACTGTTTAATTAAAACAACATTAAATATTAGTCCAACTAATATATTAAATTTATTTGATGAAATGTTTGAAATGAGCGGTTATGGCAAGTAACTAAACGAATATTGTAAATTTAATACTTGCCTCCCACTATTTTTTGGCGAGCCACTAACCCTCTGTTGAGTACTCGAGAAACCTTGTTTCCTAGTGGGCTAGGATCCCGTTAAATAACACACAATCTTGACTTTGGCCAACAAATTGTATGATAATTAACTAGGTAGATCTTTAAGATCAATTGGATCTCATCCAATTCCTAGATCCAGTAGGTGGACATCCAAGTCCAAAACATATATCTTATATATGCCAATATATCCAATATATTGCCTAACCTTTTTCCTCTGAATCAACTAAGCCTTAGCTTTGGCACAACAAACTTAATGATCCCAGTTTAGCGGAACCCATTGACTATGGAAAGTTTCGTAATCAATGTCGATGGACAAGAAGTGATCTTGACTTTGGCCAAAAAATCACAACTTGGACAAGACACCGATATGGAACAAAGCCTTCATGATTCAAACACATCCGCGACTGACAAAGGTCTTGACTTTGGCCAACAAACCAGTGTCAATCTTGGATCTTGAGTAAGAATCACTCAATGGAAGGAAAAACGCTTAATATGTTTTGAATGTTTTTCGCATAAATTGGCAACCAATTAATTATCTTTTTTTAAGGTCTCATCATCATACACCCTTAAACATGCATTCTAAACACATAATAAGACGCGTAAATAAATAAATATAATAATGATATGCGGATGGATACTTAACACATTGTTCCTAGAACAAATCTCTCCTTTTCCTCTCTCCCGCTAGCACAGGTATTACTTCTACCCGATTACATAACAATTCTAAAGAAACCTCATTTACATTGAAGGGAATAGGTGAGAAGAGAAATACACAGAGTCAAGAGGTAATAGGCTGGACACGTAGGTCCAATTAATAAATTCTAAATTTATTACAACAATTTCCAAAATTGCCCTCACCCATCTAATATCCATCCGATATACATTATTCATAAATCGTATACATGTATTCACACAAGGATGTTATCAATCATTCTAATTTAATTAATTAATCTGAATATTAATGACCATCCAATGTTCAAACAACAATTTGATTTTGCGCTAGTCAAACTCGTTTTGCGAATAAGTACTCAAAGTACGAATTCTTGAATTACACTAAACTACAAAATTAAATCCAATTCAATTTGTATTTAATACTAATTCATTTATTTAATTCCAAATTAAATATTACACTTTCTAATGTGCCTTTTGTGACTTAGATTCTAAATCTAATCGTTACGGGTCTCAAAGCACGATTAACATCCAATGTTAATTTAATTTACAGTCCAATGGGCTTTTAATTAATTTCTAAGGCATGGAATTTTGGTCAATATGGGTCAAACCCAAATACCAAAGCCCATTTAAGGAATCACCCTTATTTGCCAAGAAACCAATTTAGGCCCAATTAAAATTAAAGGTCCATTAAGTCATAATTGGACTTTATAGATATGGTTTTGGGCCCAATTAGATCCAACCAATTAGCCTAAACCAAACTTAGCCCAACCAAGCCCATTAAGCCCAATTACAACTTTAAAAGCCCAATTCCAAATTTGGCCCAAATAATTAACTTACAAAATTCCAAATTTCACAATTAATTAATTTAAAGTGTGTAGCCATAACTAATTAATTAAATTAACATTTCCAAAATACTAATTTACTCAATTAATTATGCTCATTATCATCAACTAATGTCCAACACAATTGAATCAAAAAATCACATCATTTTACATGCTTCTCATTCACAGCATTTAGGGTTTTTATTGTTCGATTCGGTTTCAATCCAATTAAATCCACAATCAACATTCCCCAATTGATTTCAACTAATCCAATGATCAAAATCAAAAAAATATCGTGACATTAGGGCATTACTATGTATTCGGCCAAGCCTCACATATTGGGGAAAAATTGATCCAATCAATATTTCAAGAAATTGATCATGCACAACTTCAATACAACATCATTCAAGCATACTTAATCAATCAATTTTATCAAATCATGCTCAAATTGATTTTACCCAAATTTTACCCTAATTTGTTTCATGCTCAAAATGGCTCAAGATACCATTGTTGGGTTTCTATTAAGTCCCAAGGATCAAATCAAGCAAGAAATCATATGTGAATACTCAACGAAAAATGGCGGAATCATACTTACATTGATCGGTTTTGGATGCGAGGAACAAAAAACTTTTCTCCACTCCATGGTGTGCTCGGCAGTGGGCTATTTTGAGCTCCTTGAGTTTTTGGTCACCACCAATTTTTGTGCTCCATGTCTCCTTCAAGCTCCAAGCTTTGGGTAAGGATTCCATGCTCATAAGTAGGTTTCCATATCACCATAGGATTACCCTACATGTGCTAGCATTGGAAAAATTGCCACAATCTTTCCTTGTTCTTCTTCTATGTCTCGGCCAAGCAAGATTTTTGAGAAGAAAATTGGCCTTAGGCCGAATATGGTAAGAGGAGAGGAAGAAGGCCCTTGGCCGAATGTGTGGGAGAGAGAGAGGTAAGAGTTGTGTGTATTTGGTTTTCCTAAAACCTAATACCAAAAATCAAATCCAAAAAGTTGTAAATGCCTTTCCAAAAGTCAACAAATTTTGGAGCCAAAATTTGGCAATTAATTCTTTCCAACAACTCACATCACTCATGAATAGTGACTGGTTGTCAATCACTCAAAGTGACAAGACATCCATCACATGAATGATGAGTGATGTGACGCGTGATATGACTTGTGGGCCCCACTTAAATTCGCAATGTGAGTGTGCCCGCAAACACTCCCGGGCTCGGGTTCGCTAATTCTAAATTAACGAATTTTCTGTAGCGACGTAATTAAATAATTATGCCTAGAAAAATTACTATTCACATCGCTAACAAATTAATTCTAAATTAACTCGTTCGCCCGAATTAAAATCCAATTTAAATTCCACGTTGAAATCCAATTTAGTATAATATATCGAATATATTATTTTATCGATTAATTCAAAATTAATCGTTCTCTCTCTTTAATTAATATTTTATCCCGGATAAAATATCTCCGTAATTAATCCCAGATTAATTTTATCTCTCTTATAATTAATCTCAGATTAATAAAGTATGAGTCATACGTCATCGGTGAATCTTCGGGAAGCGACCCATGAGATCCCTGGATATGTTGGTAGTAAATCTGGTCGTCGGACTATCCCAACACGTACGTACCTAGTACTACATTTTTACCGATTAACAAGACATGGTTGGCTTCTAGCAAAGCACCGTGCCTACCCAATTCTCCATAAATATTCTTACTGGAATATGTGATCTATATCAGGCGTAGTATACGTAGTATTGCGTATTTCGATCTAGTATCGGATGTCACGTGCAAGGCATGGGGCTGGAATTGTGTCTGCCATGTACCAAGCACATATCGGATCTCTGGTAACTAGTCTCTATAATCGGATAATCATGACCTAGTCATATTATCCCGATGACTGCAGTATATAAGAGCACCAGTTCTGTATCCTACGTGATCATCATCTCCACTATGACTGGAGTGATACTTCCATCTCGACATCACACCCAATACACTACGATTGTCAATATACCTAGAAGAGGCGTACACATAACCTATTAAAACCCTGGACGACCAAAACCAAAGTACATTGATTGTCGTAAGTATTAGCGGTGCAAGTCTCAGGTTAAGACCAAATACACCTACCCTGATTCGGACTTCCATAGATACATAGTCATACTACCAATGGAATTCCGAGGGGTCTATCCAGAGCGAAGCTGTTTCCATACCATCGGTAAACACAACCTCCTATTACACTTGCATGAGTATCCTATACCCAAATATATGAGAATTATGCCATTATGCTCCCACAACGCCCACAAGTGTAATACTAGTTTATTCCGCATTATCGATGTCAAATCTCGATAATACTATGTCTAGGGATATTTAATGATTAAACCTTTATGGATTTATACTGACTCATATCATCTCAATCCGGAACTAATCATATGGACCTTCTATCATTTATACATCTTGGTAATCTAATTACAAATGATAGAAGAGCAATTTCCTTTGTCACATAGTTAATTTGTACAACTACACCATGATCTGTACAAATAGTGATGCTGTGGGTCATAATCGTCCAACATATAGACCATATAGGTCTTATGTTTGTAACTTGATTTTATTTTTGATTTGATATAGGTGGTTCGGATTATCGTAACATGTTTGTATGTTATGAATATATGTATGTATATATGTATACTAATTTAAAAGTATGTCGTGTATATAAATATATGTATATGTTTGTGATGTAAATTCAATTTATTTTGAGTTACGAGTAATTCAATGATGTTTATAGTCTGAATTGTGAACGGAAATCTTTGTTTTTTTATGCTTCGATATTTAGATTTATTTTTTGAGAACTTGATATTTGATTCGTGGCATAAAAGTCTTTTGAAAATAAAAATGAAAGAAAAGAACAAAGAAATGAAGATTTCAGATATTTTGGTTTTGACTATAAAGGATAAAGGATATGTTTCCACTGCGACGCTTGATTCATGTTTTCATGTTTGTGATTTATCGACATATTTTCGTCGAGGTACTTGATGATATGATTTCATCTCGGCGCTCGAAAATGATTTTGATGCTTTTAAATCGTAAAACTTTGTTTCCGTCAAGACACTTCTATTTCCGTCACGGAGCTTGATAGTTTTAAATTTTTGACCCTCTGTGACACTTGTATATATTTCATTCAGGCTCAACCGGGGCGCTTGTTATAGGGTCCTAACCATCGGAAAATGGCTAGCCCACTACTCTGTCGATATGGTCTTGTTCGTACACTATCCGGTCAGTGCACGTGACTCAAATAATGGACGCTTGATAAGTATTTTGAAGGATATAAATTTGATCTTTGATCAAGTTTTTAAAGATTTATTTTTGATTTAAACATATTTTTGTTTTCGTGGGAAAATAATTATTTCAAAAGAATTAGGTTTTGATTATGATACATTTAGATATCATTTATGATATTATATGATATGATATATTTCTGTCACAATGCTTGTATATGATTTTATAATTTTGATTCCGTTGTGGCGCTTGTATAGGGCTCTGTCCAATTGTAGTGGACCGACCAGCTACCCTCTGTTGACATCAGCTTGTTTCGTTCATAGTCTTATATATGCGCGCGACTTGGGCATTGGACGCTTGTTATGCTTCGTTCTTTTGAGTTTTTATTGGACATTTTATATGAATTTACGATGATGATGAATTTCGAAATTCATTTTATTTACAGCAAAAGAGTTTTTAAAATGTGTTTTCAAGATGGTTTTTAGAAGAGATTTTTTTACGTTTTCCATTTTGATGATGTCATAAATTGGCCGATTCCAGACTATCAATATCATAAGAGCACATACGATTATGTGTCACTTCTGGTTGTAACGATATGTGTATTTATTGGTAAAAATGTTTATGTTCGATATAGGAACATATATGTATGTCTATAGTTTAGTCATGGATCTTTTGAGTATTATGATAGTTATGTATGCTTTGTTATCAGCCAACAACGTTGTATGCGTGACTGGATATGTGCATATGTAAACTTTGGTGTTTATGTGGTTTACAGATATAATATGAATGACATGATGTCAAATGAATGAATTTCGTTTCAGATTGTGGACGAAATGGATAATATGAAATCCGCATTATGTTTTCCATTTTTGATATTTTATTTGATTACCTATAAAGAACCTTTGTTATGTTCCTCGTTTCTAATTATTAATGTGATTAACTGTATGGATGAATTTAAAATGTTTTTTTTGCGAATTGCTATGAATGAATGTGATTTGAAATGACAAGTTTGATGTGACTCTAGTTGAAATATTTGATTCGATCTACTTTGCTTTGAAATAGCATGGTTTGTGTTGATGTATGAAATACGTAACTTTTGATAATATCTAAACTGAGATAACTTCTGAATATTGATCAGATTATAATGTACGTTTCTTCGGTTCCGAATGATTGGACATAAGGACGGAGAAATTTCGATGACGAAATTTTTATAAGAAAAAGAGAATGTAATATCCAGAATTTTTTTCGGAATAGTTCGGGAAGATTTCCGAATTAAAGTTAGTTTTGGAGTGAGATAATATTCGAAAATAAGAGTTTATATGTTGGAAAATAGGTCGGAAAGTTTTAAGTGAAGCTTCGTCACGTTGGAAAATGCGTAGTTTCAAGAATCGATTACGCGATTCCTATTTATATCGTTATACATGAAAAGTTTGTTGTATCGGCTATCCAAGAAGTTTTTCCGAGATAAACAACTTTCGTGTTGATCACTTTTTGAAATTTTCAATAGAAGGGCTTCCAAAATACAACTTTCTGAGAAAACCCCATGACATTGATCTAGTGGCGATTTCGCGGGGGTTCAAATGTAATTTCAAAAATGTTTTACTATAAATACCTCAAAGTTTCTTGAAATTTCAAAAATGGCATAACCTCATAAATCCTCTCACCCGACCCCCCCGTCCCCAAAATTTGGTTTTGTGAAGCCATGATCACGTCGACGGTTAGAAGGCCATCGCCGACCAATACGACAGCCCAGAAGGGTGAGCCGACCACTGCTCCATCTTATGCTGGCCGATGGCAGACCCAAAACGTCGGCAACGGTGAGAAAGAGAGATAAACATGCGCGAGTATGGGTTTTCTGATCTCGGCTCATCGTTTCATTCCATGGCCTGAACCACCCGCCAAATCGAAGCCCTCAGAGAGTACTACAAGTTGGTGGTGATGGTTTCTTCGTTCCATGCACGGTTTCACATGAATAGAGTGAGAAAGCAACCCCAATCAAAATTTGATCGATTCATGCGCGTTCGTGGACCATTGGGAGTCCGTATATACCCTCGAAATCTCGGTAAGACCTCCCGATAAAAACTGGCTAATTTCAACTTTGCCATTATATGTTCAGATGTATCTAGCATCTTCCTAGAGTAACATAATGATATAAATTGAATTTTTTGAGCATGTGTATATTGAATATGTGTATATGGTAGGATCCAAGTGTAAACCAAATGAATTTGATCGATCCGATAGATTATGCAAGTTTCCTGTAAAAATGAGTTTCATGTGTATTGATGTTTTTCTTATTTTAATGATAGATATGAGTTATATATGATGAAAGTTTAGATAACTCCGGACAGGTTTGGAGGGTTTATGACCATTCTGTAGCATTTGTGAAAACCTTTTCAGAAGATTTTCCAAAGATACGTAAATAGAGGATTTAAGTAAACTGGTGGCATGGATTATGTAGTAGTAATGTTTTAATATTAATGAAACTGAAATCATTGAATTTTGACTCAATCTGGTTGTCCCAGAAAGATCCAGAATTTTATTATAGTTAAGTTAAGAATTATGAAAAGTCGCGATTCTGACGGCATATCGTCATTTGTTTTGACAGATTTGACTAGGACCAGGAATGCTCGCGAAGCCAGGTAACTAACTCATGCGATGAGTACTTGAATTTGATTTCGTGTTTTAAATATATATATATATATATATATATAGATTATTGAAATGTTTTGGATAAAACGAGGAAGTTAAGAGGTGGTTTTGAGAATGAAGTTCAAGACTATGTATAATTAAGTTAATCGACCACCACATTTATGAATTTTTATTATTGTTATGATATGAAGTGATATGTTTTATGAATTTAATGTCTATATGCACGTATTTATATGCAACAGTGTCTGAATCTGTAATGGTATGTATATATCTAAGCATATGTATTTATGTTTGTATATGTATGCATATGATGAGCAGATATGTATAATTTGAAGTATATAGGAACGGTAAATAGAACAAGATGTGAACTCTGAGTTCGTATAAACACGTGTATATGTACGGTACTTGAACGAGATCTTTATTGATTAATGTATGTGATTTGTCTGTATGGAGTTTAGGTTTGTCAAGTGTGATAAGAAATTGGTATAATCTAAGCTCTTCCTGAGTGATAAAGGTATATGATTGAGAGAGGATGCGTATATGAATGGATATGTTTAATTGATAAGTTTATGTATCAAATATTTCTATATAAAAATTCTGAAACTGAGGATGTTTGATCGATAAGTGAAAAATATGAGGACTGTTAAAGATATGGTATATGAGTTCGTAGTAATGTGTATATTCATATGTTCGAAATATATGTTCGTGTATGTGTATTTGGATGAGGACCCAGAGTGTTTGTCATGTATGTACTTGCGTATGAGAAATCGTGCGATGAGTTTTTGTTACATGATATATGAGCATGTGTGTATATTTAATTGGTTGATAGTTTGGTGGTATTTTAGCCGAGCTGGTTCGGAATCCGTTCGGACAACATTCATCTCATATCTATTTTAAAATAGGTATTGAGTATCGTACGAGCATTTCTTGTGTAAGCCAGTGCATATGTATGTATTATTTGGGTTATGTTTTCTTTGATGTATTGACTATTATATATGTTTCATTGTTGGTTGCACGATGATTATATGTATGCCTGAGTGTATGTGTGTGTATGATAGAATCTGTGATATGTATGGACTGTGTATGCTTTCGTGGAATGAAAGAATGACCTGAAAACTGATGTGAGTTTAAGAGGCTATAAAGTGTGCTAAAGATGCTATAAAATGTGCTTGTTAAGTTTGTTATTGTATGTACGTGAATTGTGAAAGAGACTGAATGTGCTTGTAAGCTTCTGGTACTAGACATGTCTCCAAGTAAGAATTCTGAAATTGGACTTGCATGAATGTAAAAGAAGTGAACTTTGATTTCTGAAATGATATGTGAGTATGCGTATAGGTTGCGAATGTTAAGCAATCGTAAGACTATCAGAATTGAAGGAAGTTTGTTTGACTTACCGATTTGATGATATTTCAAAGATGTTTGTTCTTGATAAAGTATAAAAGTGTAACTCCATGTTTTATATGATTGAAATGGATTTGATATTAAATGACGTACTTTGTGATATTTGAATTTTTTCTTTGTATGTTTTGAACTCGTAATAACATGGTAATCCTGAAATGTTTCTAATATGCTTGACTTGTATTTTTTGTTTGTAGTATGAGCGTGGTTACTTACTATGTTTTATAACTCACACCAAGCCAGTTTACTAGTTTTGCAGGTTGGCTTAAAATTGGTCAACCATTTTATCTTTGAAAATCATGCTCAAGATGCGGATCACCCAAGTTGCATTCACCCTCACAACTGTCCAGGGAAAAGACTTAGAGGTTTAGGGTCTATGATTATTATGTTATTTGTCATGCTGTTATTTTGGAATGAGGATAATTAAAAGGTAGTTTTGGGAATGGAGTTCAAGACTATGTATAGTTAAGTTAATCAACCACCACATGTATGAATTTTTGTTATTGAAATAATATGAAGTGAGATTTTTGATGAGTTTAATGCCTATATGCACGTATTTATTTGTGAATGTGTATGAATTTGTAATGGTACGTATATCTATATGTATATGTAAATGAATACGTATATGTATATGTATAAGTATTTGTATACGTATTTGTATATGTATAAGTATGAGGAGTATATATGTATAATTTGAAGTATATATGAATGGTAAATGGAACAAGTTGTGACCTCTGAGTTTGTATAAACACATGTATGTGTACGCTACTTGAATAAGATCGTTATTGATTAATGTATGCGATTTGTCTGTATGGAAGCTAAGCTCTTACTGAGTGACAATGGTAAATGATTGAGAGGATGTGTGTAATATCTTGAATTTTTCAGATTGTTCTGGATGATTTCAGAAATTAAGTTAAGGATTTGGACTGTGATGGTATTTGAAAATACGAGGATATGGTTTGGAAAAAATATCGTAATATTTTTAAGTGAAGTTTCGTCGCGTCGAAAAATACATGGTTTCGAGAACTAGTTACGCGATTCATCATTATATCATTATACACGTAAATGTTTCTTATTTCGGGTATAAAATTGCAAAGGAACTCCAATTGAGTTGATTTTTAAACCATTGAACTCGTTTTTCCGAGATGAACAACTTTCACGTTTAACATTTTTCTAAATTTACATTAGAAGGGTTTCAAAAATATAAATTTCCAAGAATGCCTCATGATAGAGGTCTGATTGCAAATTCGCAGGGGTCAAATTGTAATTTTCAAAAACGTTTCTATATATGCCTGAAGTTTCTCTTAATTGCAAAAAATGGCATAACTACATAAAAGAGCCACTCGACCCCCTCACCCCACACCCAAATCATTTCTTCTAGTTTAGTTTGCGTTGGCCACCGTTGGTCGATACACTACCACATAAAGATGCGCATGTTGGACAATTATGACCCATAGCATCACTATTTGTAAAAGACATGGTGTTTTTGTACAAATTAACTATGTGACAAAAAGAAATTGCTATTTTATCATTATTGTAATTGGATTACTTGGATATATATAATGATAAAAGTCCATATGGTTAAATCGGATTAATAAGATATGAGACAGTATTAATCCACGAATGGTTTAATCATTAAATATTCATAGTCATAGTATTATCGAGACTAGATATCGATAATGCGGAATAGACTAGTATTACACTTGTGCACGTTATGGAAGCTTAACGGCATAGTTCTCATATATTTAGGTATTGGATACTTATGCAAGTGTGATAAGAGGTTCTGTTAGCCGTTGGACCGGGAACAGCTTCGCTCTGGATAGACCCTCTCGGAGTCTCATTGGTAGTATAACTATGTGTCTATGGGAATCCGAATCAGGCTAGGTGTATATGATCTTTAACCTGAGACTTGCATCGCTATTACTTACGACAATCAATTTACTTTGGTATTGGTCGTCTGGAGCTTTAACAGGTTCTGTGTACGCCTCTGCTGGATTTACTGAGAATCGTAGTGTATTAGGTGTGATGTCAAGATGAGAGTATCACTTCAGTCATATGGAGATGATAGTAACACAGGATACGGTACTAGTACTCTTAAATGCTGCAGCTATCAGGATAATATGACTGGGTCATGACTATCCGATTACAGAGACTAGTTTCACGGGATCTGATATATGCTTCGTACAGGGCAGACACAGCGCCGGCCCTAGGCCTAGCATGTGACATCCGATACTGGATCGTATTACGCATTACATGATATTACTACGCCTGATACAAATAATATTCCTCGGTGGATATTTCTGGAGAATTGGGTAGGCACGGTGCTTTGGTAGAAGCCAACCATGTCTTATAAATCGGTGAGAGCGTGGTACGGGGCACACACATGTTCAGATAGTCTGATGACCGCATTTACTGCCAACATATACAGGAATCTCTTGGGTCGCTTCCGAAAGATTCACCAATGACATTTGACTCGAATAGAATTAATATGGGATTGATTATGAGAGAGAAAATTAATCTGGGATTAATTGCGGCAAGAATTAATCTAGGATTATATTCGTACGGAAGAGAGAACGCGATTAATTTAGAATTAATCGGTAAAATAAATTTAATAGTTAAATTGGATTTTTCTATTTAATTTATTTATTTGGGCTAAAATAATATATTGGATATATTAATTGAAATTGGATTTCAATACGAAATTAAAATTGGATTTTAATTCGAGCGAACGAATTAATTTGGATTTTAATTCGTAAGCGACTATCGTAATAATTTTGAGAGCCATAATCATTTAATTAAATTCGATTTAATTATCAAGCGACGAGATCGGATTAAACGAACCCGGGTCGAAAGTTTAGTTGTGTATTGGAGATGCCAACTTAAATTTGGAATTTAAAAGTGGTGGGACCCATTTTATTTACATCACTTGTCATTTTTTGATGTGAATAGTTGGCTACAATTAATGAGATTCATTAAACCACACACCTACCAATTTTTGGAATTGGAACAGCACTTTTTCTCTCTTCTTCCTCTCCAAGGCTAAGAGCTTCTCTTCTCCAAGGGAAAAGGTTTTCTTCAAAATTTTCATAAGCTAACACTTTGAGAGTTAAATGAGGTGATAGGGAAACTCACCCAAGAGTTGCAACAACAAATAAAAGCTTGGAGCTTCATTCATCCAAGGAAATTTGAGAAATTTCTCAACTGATCAATGTAAGTATTTCTGCAACTCTACTTAATAATTCACACGATAATCATGTTTAGGATCTTGGGCATGTCTTAGAGACACTAACAGTTCCGGCCCACCCCCTACCCTCCAGCTGCCGGCGGCCGGCTAAAAGACGCTGGAATCCGGTGAAACGACATGGAGAACGCGAGCACATGGGTTTTTCGAGCTCAGTTCATCGCTTCATTTCACGGCTCGAGGGACTCGCCAAATCAAAGCTCTCGGAGAGTACTACAAGTTGACGGTGATGTATTTTCCATTCTGTGCACGGTTGCATGCAAAACGAGAAAGGAAAATTTGGATGAATAATGACCCATGGTGAACAGTAGCTCTGATGGAATTCCGTTAATTCCAGTGAGTTCTTGGGATTATTTTGAATCCGTATATGCCCTCGAAATCTCGGTAAGACATCCCGGTAAAAATCCATAACTTTCAAGTTTCATAGAGTATAGTATTGATAATTCACACGATAATCATGTTCGGAAGTATCTAGTAGCTTCATAGAGTAGAGTATTAATAAAAAAAATTGAATTTTTTAAGTATTAGTATATTGAATATGAGCATTCAGTAGAATCCGAGGGAAAACGGAATGAGTTTGATCGATACTATAGAATTGTTAGTTTTCGGTAAAAGTGGGTTTTTAGGTATAAAGATGTGTTTTGGTTTTGATGATAGTTATGAGTTATTCATGATATTACGAACATGTTTGGATAAATTCGGGTAGGTTCAGGACCCTTCCGTAGCGTTTGCGGAAACTTTTTCGGAAGATTTTCCAAAAAAACATAAATCGAGAATTTAAGCTAACTGATCACTTAGGTTAGTTTATAATGATGTTTTAAGATTAATAGAACTGAAATCATTGAGGCTGAACTTAATCTGGTATTCTCGGAAAGATCTAGAATTTTATTATAGCTAAGTTGAGAATTCTGTAACTTATGATTCTCACGGTATTTCGCCATTTATTTTGGCAGATAAATGTATGAGTATGTATAAGCGTGTGTATAAGCATATGAACATGTATTTGTATATACATGATATGATTGGATATGTATGATTTGGGTATACAGAATCGGTAAATGAAATAAGTTATGACTTTAGAATTTGTAATAGTACGTGTAGATGTGCGTCATTGGGATAAGTTTTTTATTGATTAATGTATAAGATTTAACGGAATAGAGGTTGAGTTGGTATAGGCTAAGTCTTTTCCGAGTGATGGAAGTTCATGATTTATTGGATACGTATATGAATGGTGAATATTGATTGATAAGTAAAGAATGTGAGGGTTGTAAAATTTATGGTATCGAAATTCGAAGTAATAAGTATATTTTTATGTTTGATATATATATATATATATATATAAACATATGTGTATGACGATTCTGAATGATTAAGTAATGTTTGTCATGTATATGCTTGTGTATGAGAAATCGTGTAATGGGTTTGTGACACGTGATATGTATGCATGTGTGTATGTTTAATTGGTTAATGATTTCATGGTGTAGTAGCCGAGCTGGTTAGGAAATTCTTCGGATGACATTCATCTCATACCTATTCTAAAATAGGTAATGAGTCATGTATGAGCATTGTATGTGTGCATCAGCTCATATGTATGTGATGTCTTGATTGTGTGTTTCTGGATGCCTTGACCGTTATGTATGCTTGAGTATATATGTATGTATGATAGATCATGTGATATGTATGGATGGTGTATGTGTGCATGGAATGAAAGAATGACATGTAAACCTGTGTGAGCATAAGATACTATAAAATTTATGTGCTAAGTTTGTATTGTATATACATATATTGTGAAAGAGATACGAATGTTGAGTTATCAGAAGGTTTTTGGTATTGAAGAAATTTTATCAAGAGTTAAAGTAAGTTTTTTTTGGTATTGAAGATAGTTGTATCCTAATAGAAGATAATTTATTTGAGTTGTCGATTTGATGATATTTCAAAGATGGACAATTGTGATAAAAGTATATGTGTATGACTTCATGTTTCATGTGATTGAAGTGTATTTGATATTAAACGATGTACTATATGGTAATTCATGTTTTTCTTTGTATGCTTTATATGTTAGTTATTAGATTAGCGCATATGTAGATAAGTAAATTTGAAAGTTTGACATGGGTTAAGTATAAAAGATAATAACAAGTTAATAAAATTTGAATTTGTAACAATTTATTGATTATGATAAACTAATGATATGTTTATTTGTTTGTTTCAAGTTTATATTTGACTTGTTTGTTATAATACTAGCATGGTTACTTATTGAGTTTTATAACTCACACCAAATCAATTTGTTAGTTTTATATGTTGGCTACCATATGGGTCAACCATTTCAACTTTGAAGTCATGCTCGAGACGTGGATCACCTAAGTGGCAGTCACACTCACAAGTGTCCTATGAGAAGTTTTAGAAGATTAGGATATTTGATTTATTATTTTGTCGCAGTGCTGAGCACGTCGTTTGTATTAAGTAAATATTTTGATTGTTTATGATGTTGTGGGCATAGAGCCCTTGAGCGTTATAGATGATTCGGGCACGAAGCCTTTAGATGATGATTTTGATGTGTCGGTGTGGACCTGAGGTCCATTTTGATATATGATGTTTATTTCAAGTTCGTTCTGATGCTAGATTGAGATCCAGGTTGTATAGTTTTAGGATATATCATGTCAGATTTTTTATGAATTCAGAGGCTTATGGAGATGGATCAATTATGTCTCATGTCGGTAGCATCCTGCCTCTGGCGGGGTGTTACAATGTATATATGAAAAGATATATTTAATTGATAAGTTTCTGTATCAAATGTTTCCAGATAGAAATTTTGACACTGAGTATGTTTGATCAATAAGTGAAAAATATGAGGACTGTTAAAAATATGACATTTGCATTTGTAGTAATGTGTATATTCACATGTTCGAAATATATGTATGTATATAAGTATTTGGTTGATTACTCAGAGTGTTTGTCATGTATGTGCTTGGGTGTGAGAAATCGTGCGATGAGTTTGTGTTACGTGATATTTGCTCATGTGTGTATGTTTAATTGGTTGATAATTTGGTGGTATTGTAGCCAAGTTGGTTAGGAATCCATTCAAACGACATTCATCTCATACCTATTCTAAAATAGGTAACGACTCTCGTACGAGCATAGCTTGTGTAAGCCAGCACATATGTATGTGTTGTTTGGGTTATGTGTCTTTGATGTATTGATTGTTATGTATGCTTCGTTGTCGGTTGCATGATGATTGTATGTATGTCTGAGTGTATGTGTGTGTATGATAGAACCCGTGATATATATGGACTATGTATGCTTTTGTGGAATGAAAGAATAACCTAAACACCGGTGTGAGTATAAGATACTATAAAGTGTGTTTGCTAAGTTTGTTATTGTATTAACGTATATTATGAAAGAGACTGAATGTGCTTGTAAGCTTCCGGTACTAGACATGTCTCCAAGTAAGAATTCTGAAATTGGACTTGCATGAATGTAAAAGAAGTGAACTATGATTTTTTAACTGATATGTGAGTATTTGTATAGGTCATGAATGTTAAGCCATCAGAATTGAAGGAAGTTTGTTTGACTTACCGATTTGATGATATCTCAAAGTTTGTGATAAAATAGAAAAGTGTAACTCCATGTTTCATATGATTGAAATATATTCGATGTTAAATGACGTACTCTATGATATTCGAATTTTTACTTTGTATGTTTAGGATGATTGGATATTAGATTGGCTCGCACACATACACATACATATATATATATATGATGATTTGGCATGAGTAAAGAATAGAGGATAGTAAAAGTTGATAAACCTTAAAAAATTCTATTATACTTGACTTGTATATTTTGTTTGTAGTACAAGTGTGGTTACTTACTGAGTTTTATAACTCACACTAAACCAGTTTGCTAGTTTTGCAGGTTGGCTTCTAGATTAGTCAACCACTTCAACTTTGAAAGTCATGCTCGAGACGCGAATCACCCAAGTTGCATTCACCCTCGCAAGTGTCCTAGGAAAAGTCTTAAAGGTTTAGAGTCTATGATTATTATGTTATTTGTCATGTTGTGCATGTCGTTTTGTAATATATAAGTAAAAGTTTTGATTTGCATATGATGTTTTGGGCATTGAGCCTTTAAGTGTTGAGTATGAGCTTAATGTGTCTTGTATAGACCTGAGGTCTTTTTATGTGTTTGATGTCTACTACAAGTTTCCTTTTTGATGTTGGACTTTTTTCCAGGTTGTCCAGTTTTAGGATACATCATATCCGTTTTTCTGTAAATTTGAAGGCTTATGGAGATGGGTTAATCCTATCTTCTACTGGTAGCATCATGCCTCTGGTAGGGTGTTACATATCGACTTCAAGACTACTTAGTTTTATATTAGCTAGAGTCATATTGTATAAGTCACTGTCTTGATGGTTGACAGTTAGTTATTTTATTTTAGCATCTTTTACCGTAGTCTTTGTATTATGTAGTTTTGTAACAAAATACCAAAGAGAGAGTTTGTTAGTTCCATATTTATTGGTAATGTCCGTAACGAAATAAGTTCAAATGATTTGCAATGAGTATTGAAGATCTCGAAGCAATTGGACAGATATTTGACAGACTATGCATGAAGATAACACATATTCGTTAGTGATGCGTTCGTGTTTGCATTTGAACGTGTGGAATTCGTGTCACATTCGAGTTTAGGTTCGATTGAAACTTGGCAGTAGCTTACCGTGCCACTTGCATTCATTTTCCTATGCAAATGAAACCTTCCAGAATATTTGCGTTCGAGACTGCATTCGAATGATTTTTACAGAACTACTCGCGTTCGGCACGTGTTCTTGTGACGTTCAAACAGCTATGCGTAGGGGTGGCAATTTGGGTCAAGATTCATTTATTCGTTCGATTCAATTCGCTTTAAAGCGAATATGGGTTTGAAAAAATGGATTTGTTTAATAAATGGGTCAATTTGATTCGATTTGTTTATTAAACGAATCGAATACGAATTAAAGCTCATTAATTCGTTTATTCGTTTAGGATTCATTTTATTATTTTATTTACTAGTTCTTGTTATTTTTCAATTAAGATTCGAGAAATTATTCCTAATTACAATAGAAAAAGTAATATTTCCGATATTTGGTGAGGTATTTTAAGTAAATGTATTAATTACATAGTTCATATGTATATATTTATGAAGAATTAATGTAAACAAAGTGTGGTAAATTATTTTATTAAATAATATACTGACTAAATGGATATTCGTATTCAATTCATTTAATAAACGAGTCATATATGAATCCTAATATTAGGATTCGTTTAATAAACGAATCGATTACGAATCCATCACATTTTGATTCAATTCGTTTAGGATTCGATACAAATTCGATTTGTTGATTCGTTTTGCCACCCCTAGTTGTGCGTAAATGTGTTATTTTAGATGAGTTTTTGAGCAAGCTTTGCATAAGGAAAAGCCTATCTTTGCCCTACCTATTTAAACCAACACTTAGCCACTTTAACCAGTTGAAGAAACATAATTTAGAGAGCCTTCATACACTTTGTTTGTTCTTTCTTGATTTTCACCTTGAAGACTTTCTTGATTACCTTGTCTTCTTTGTCTTGGTGATATTCATCCTTGATTGACCATCAACCCAGAAACACAACCCTAACCCAATAAGCCTTTAGAGTACTCAATAAGGAAGATTGGTAATCAGAGTTCCGGTGTTGCGAGTTCGTAGGGTTGATCCGCTCAGAAACTTCATAGGTCTTCAAGAAGGCCGCTTGGTGCGGGCTCAGGGAGTTCTTTGAGCTATTACAATCGATAGATATTCAAATCGGTGAAGTTGTTATCATAGGTCTTATACCATCGCTGTAAGATTTTCACATTATAGTAAATTTAGTTGGTAGCCAATATACCCGGAATGGTTTTTCTCTGTCACGAGTTTTTCACTTCGTCAATAAAATTTTTGTGTTGATTAATTTATTGTTTTAATTTACTGCTTTATTTATATCTAATTTAGACTTAAGGGGGTGCTTGTTGATTTATACCATAATTGCTATAATTTTGACCTATCCTAGATTAGAGTAGTTGTTTAATTCCGCACAAGGACATAACATTATGTTAACATTAGACAAATTTCGAATTTTCAGTTTGAAATAAAAATATTGAATTTGTTTTTTTTAATACAAATATAATATTTTTATTGCTTAGATAGATTTGAGTAGTTAAGAATTCCACGAGTTACCTTGTTTTTCTTCATTTGATTATGAGATCTAACTGCAACGAGTTTTCTTCAATTTCTAACTCGTTTTTATTGATATTTAGGGCATTCACAAGAATTTTTTATTTGCTTATTGTTAGCTATTTTGTATAGTACGCATGCGTATATATCACACAAGTAGTATAATAAATATTGAACTAACATGAATTTATTATCAATCCAATTAAATTTTAAAATTAGATTTATTCTACTTCTAATTAAGTTGAGTTTAATTTTAAATAAAGTGAATTAAAAGCCGAAATTATAACTTTGTGAGAAAACTTTATAGTAGAAAAAAAACCTAGAGTTGCAACATCACCAAGACGTTTAAAGGATATGTACTTTTTCTACAATTGGGTAATTTCTATGGATTACTAACCTAGAACAAGAAGATATTTACGAGACCAATCCTATGGTTGAGTAGAAATTCCCAACTGTAACGACCCCAAATATTTTTGTTCGGCTAGGGACGCTTGGGATTTTCTTTTCCGGGTTAGTAAATAATTTCCAGAACCGACTTAGAGACAACAAATACCTACCTAATTTTAAGTCCAACTTTCTTTTGTTTTTTTTAAGCCCAATAACAAATTTAAAACAAAAAATAGAATTAATGAGAAGAAGCCCAAGACCCAACAAATGGAATTACCTAGTTTTTTCTAGAATTAGTTAAGTAATTGAAAAAAAGAAATAAAATAGGAAAATGCTTCCATTTCATTTGGCAGAAACGTGAGTAGAGAGAGAGGAGAGAAAGAGAGAAAGTTGCATTTTCTTAGCAAGATTTAAAGATATCAAGGATAGTCCATCAAATTAAACTCAAGAAGAAAGAAGAGAAGGGGATCAATAAGCATTGTTAAAGAATAAAAGAGATTGAATTGAGGTAAGAAGCTTTTGACCCAAATCTTAAGTTGTAAGTTTTTGAAGTTTGGGTGTTGGTAGTATGTTGTTGATGGCTAGTATTGTGATTACTGATGGGTGTTGAAATTAGAAAATCACATTTCGGGAACTTTTGGTTTTCAATTTTAATGAGAACATTATGTAAAGATTAGGAGTTTTGGAGGGTATTGCGATGTTGAAAGTTTGATATAAGGATATTAGAAGATTGTGTTTGCTTGTGATGGATAGGTAATAAGATTTGGAGTTAATCATTGAAGGAATGAAAATCTGGCCCTGGAAACAGTCGCGACACAAACGAGGCAGAGGTATGCATTCGATTAACACTGGCGCTTCGCGACGCATATGGGACCGGCATAGCGACGTGAACCCAAAAATCAAAAAAACATTTTATCAGAAGTCGCGACGCGTAACTAATTGTCTGAATTTTATTTTACATTTCATTTAAGGAATAGAGAAAATGTTCTAGGGGAGTAATTCAACTAGGTTAAGGAATTTAATTGATTTCGAACCGTATTTTATAACTTATGATTTTAACTCAGTGTATTCCATATAGTTACTCATCAGGAGCCGCGTTCGCCCCCAGCGATATGAAGGGAACTTGACCGGACTTCAAATCTGTGAGTGGAGATTTTTTTCTTATAAATTGATTGATATTACTTGTTTTGATTAAGATTTTTTTTCAAGATTTTTTTTTAAAGTTTTAGGGCATTAGTTTATTGAATTCTTAGTGACTCATTACGCAAGATTGTTTTGAAAGCCTTAAAAATTTAAAAGCATGAGATTTATGTTGTTTTTTTTAGGCTTGGGGGAAAAACCCACCTCATCTTTTACTTATGGAATTGACGGACAGAGACTGTGCACACGTAGTACAGGACTATGAGGACAGTGATATGTAACGTCCATATACCTTATTTTCAGGTTCAGCTAGTAGCATGGATCAGTACTACCAGCTCTAGTTCAGTGGCTTGGGGGGCTGCGATACGTAACATCCCAAGACTACTAGTTAGGCGTATGAGGGATGGCGATACGTAACTCCCTCATTCATCAAGTTTTCCACAGTACCAGAGATTTTCTTCACATAAAGTTTTCAGAAAAGGCTTTTCTTCATCTTTAAAGAAAAGAATCATTTTTCAAACAAAGTTTTCAAAAACACTTAAGAATGATTGATTTTACCCAGATATATTGATTCAGTTTCTTATTTTATAGCTCCACTCACTGAGATCCTCTGGACTAACCCCCCCCACCACTTCCCAGTTATTTTTCAGGATTTTTCTTTTGGTGAACAATTTGCTACTTTTGGAGACCCAGATTAAGGACAAATGTTATGCTGCAGTCACTAGTCATGGGGTCCACTTTTCCAGATCTATATTCATATAGAATATCGATCTCTAGGATGTCATTTTTTCATATCATAGATATGTATTTGATGATGTACATATTCTATATATATTTTATACACTCTCATACATGTATATATGTACATATTTGATTTCATGATCTTGCATTTAAGTTATTTAAGTTTTTAAGCTGCAAGTGTTCTGAGTAAAACATTGAATAGCATTAGGTTAAGGGCAAGTGTCATAGTGCATGAGTTAGAGGCTTAGGCGGCGGCAGTGGGATCTGTTGCTTGTCGGTAATATTCACGTATTTGGGGATGTTACAAAGATGGTATCAGAGCATGGTATAGGGAGTTAGTGACTGTAGTAAGGGAGTAACAATGGCTTGTATATGTGGTATTCCCGGGGTACTACTATATATAAATGGCTGTTTACTCTAGTAACCTTGTCTCGAGGCATGTTTCATTATAATTACTTATAATTCCCTTACTTGTGATTGATAATTTTCTTTCTTAATTCTTAGATTCCACGCCACCCAATAGAAGAACCGGAGTCAGGGGTATAGACCCAGGCGTGGTAGGGCGCCTCAAGGCATATATCCAGGTCAGATATCAGTAATACCTCCCCCTGAGCCAGATAGGGGGCAGTGAGTGGAGTCTGTTCATGAGAGTGTTGTGGGGGAAGGTAGAGCTGTGCCAGTGGTCCAGCCTAATGACCCAGTAGTTGCAGGTTTACAGTAGATTCAGCAATCAGTAGCAACTTTAGCTTAGTTGACTGCCCGTCAGCTACAGCTGCTAGGCCTAGAGTGGAGAGCTGCAGAACCCATAATTCATGTTCCACCACCACTAGTAGGAGTACCAATGACTCACCATACAGTAGTTCCTCCAAATATACCAGACCCTACTACATACTGAGTCGAACCTTCTGTTATGCCCGATGAGCCGTCTCCAGTAACAGTTCAGGTTATGCAACGGCAAGAATTACTGGTATCTTTACATGATTTTCGGAAGCTTCATCCTCCCTCGTTCTCGATAGAAGAGACCTCCTCTGATCCTTATGGTTTCATTGAGGAATCAGATCCGATATGTACAGCTTTGGGGTGTTCTTCAGAGATTGGTGCAGTTAGTCAGTTTTCAACCGAGAGATATCGCCAATACGTGGTTTATGTCCTTTCGGGATGGTCGGCGATAGACGCTACTCCTCTGACATTGGTTGAGTTCAGTACGACCTTTCTGTCCAGATTTTTTCCACAGAGTATTAGGGATGCCAGAGCCCGAGAGTTTGAACAGCTGGTACAGGGCGAACAGATGACAGTTTCTGTGTATGACATACGATTTACACGATTATCTCGCTTTGCCCCATACCTAATCAGTACATATGAAATGAATGTGAATAGGTTTGTGAATGGGCTTCGAGACTATTTATTCCGCTCCATTCATTTCATACAGACCACTACCTATACCCAAGTATTAGATGCTGCTTTGCGGTTTGAAGCACGGGTTAGAGAGAGACAAGCAGAGAGGGAGTCTCGAAAGAAATCTAGATCAAATGAGAGGACTAGGCCACAGCAGAGTGGCCCTAGTAGACAGAAGCATATGTCAGCTCCGCCTATTGGTTCAGTTTCAGGGGGTCAGGATCGTAGGCCGGCTTACAGTGTCACTTCTCTTGCAGTTTCCTCTCCCTCAGTAGCCCAGCCCGGGTGAACCCTACCACAATGTTCGATTTATGGATGAGCACATACCAGGACTTGTAGATCTGGGAGTAGAGGTTGTTATTGGTGTGGAAAAATGGGTCATTTGAAGATAGACTTTCCAGTACCAGCATAGCAGTTGCCATCTTTCAGTGCCGCCCTATCTACACCCCAGCCACAGCCTAACAAAAGTGTAGGAGGAGGAGGAGAGCATAGGCCAGTGGGTAGAGGTCATACAATAGGAGGAAGGTGGCAATCAATTGGTGATTGAGGACAGGTTTCCTCCAGCAGAGTTCAGGGCAGGTTGTATACACTCACCCCCAGGAGGGGCAGGCATCCAATGCGGTTTTCACAGGTATATTGCTGATTGATTCTATGCAAGAAAGGGTATTATTTGATTCTGGTGCTACACATTCTTTTGTGGCACCGTGTTTTATAACTCAGACGGGTAGGGACATCCAGCCTTTAGACTTCCCTATCATTATAGCTAAACCAGTAAGAGACCCTTTAGAAGCTACGCAGGGTGTGAGGCAATTTTCTATAGACATTAACAGGTACATTTCCTGTGCCGATTTAGTAGTGTTGAGTATATTGAGCTTTGATGTTATTCTGGGGATGGATTGGCTAGGTAAGCACCATGCGGTACTTGATTGTCGGGAGAAGACCATTACACTACATGTTCCTGATATACCAGAAAAAGTCTATTTGAGGTATAGATCTTTATCACCTTACAATTTGAATTCAGCTATATAGGCATTTAAGCTACTTCAGAAGAGAAATATGTACTGATTTTTAGAAGCTTCATCCTCCCTCGTTCTCGAGAGAAGAGACCTCCTCTGATCCTTGTGGTTTCATTGAGGAATCAGATCTGATATGTACAGCTTTGGGGTGTTCTTCAGAGAGAGTGGTGGAGTTAGTCAGTTTTCAGCAGAGAGATATCGCCAATACGTGGTTTATGTCCTTTCGGGATGGTCGGCGATAAGACGATTCTCCTCTGACATTGGTTGAGTTCAGTACGACCTTTCTGTCCAGATTTTTGCCACAGAGTATTAGGGATGCCAGAGCCCGAGAGTTTGAACAGCTGGTACAGGGCGAACAGATGACAGTTTCTGTGTGTGACATACGATTTACACGATTATCTCGCTTTGCCCCATACCTAATCAGTACACAGGAAATGAATGTGAATAGGTTTGTGAATGGGCTTCGAGAATATTTATTCCGCTCCATTCATTTCATACAGACCACTACCTATACCCAAGTATTAGATGCTGCTTTTCGGTTTGAAGCACGGGTTAAAGAGAGACAAGCAGAGAGGGAGTCTCGAAAGAAATCTAGATCAAATGAGAGGACTAGGCCACAGCAGAGTGGCCCTAGTAGACATAAGCAGATGTCAGCTCCGCCTATTGGTTCAGTTTCAGGGGGTCAGGATCGTAGGCCGGCTTAGATTGTCACTTCTCTTGCAGTTTCCTCTCCCTCAGTAGCCCAGCCCGGGTGAACCCTACCACAATGTTCGATTATGGATGAGTACATAACAGGACTTGTAGATCTGGGAGTAGAGGTTGTTATTGGTGTGGAAAAATGGGTCATTTGAAGAGAGACTTTCCGGTACCAGCATAGCAGTTGCCATCTTTCAGTGCCACCCCATCTACAACCCAGCCTCAGCCTAACAAAAGTGTAGCAGGAGGAGGAGATCATAGGCCAGTGGGTAGAGGTCATACAATAGGAGGAAGATGGCAATCAGTTGGTGATCGAGGACAGGTTTCCTCCAGCAGAGTTCAGGGCAGGTTGTATACCCTCACCCCCTGGAGGCGTAGGCATCCAATGTGGTTTTCACAGGTATATTGCTTATTGATTCTATGTAAGAAAGGGTATTATTTGATTCTGGTGCTACACATTCTTTTGTGGCACCGTGTTTTATAACTCAAACGGGTAGAGACATCGAGCCTTTAGACTTCCCTATCATTATAGGTACACCAGTAAGAGACCCTTTAGAAGCTATGCAGGGTGTGAGGCAATTTTCTATAGACATTAACAGGTACATTTCCTGTGCCGATTTAGTAGTGTTGAGTATATTGAGCTTTGATGTTATTCTGGGGATGGATTGGCTAGGTAAGCACCATGCGGTACTTGATTGTCGGGAGAAGACCATTACAATACATGTTCCTGATATACCAGAAAAGTCTATTTAAGGGATAGAACTGTAGCACCTCACAATTTGATTTCAGCTATATAGGCATTTAAGCTACTTCAAAAGAGAAATATGTACTGATTTTTGGAAGCTTCATCCTCCCTCGTTCTCGAGAGAAGAGACCTCCTCTGATCCTGTGGTTTCATTGAGGAATCAGATCCGATATGTACAGCTTTGGGGTGTTCTTCAGAGAGAGTGGTGGTGAGTTAGTCAGTTTTCACCCGAGAGTTATCGCCAATACGTGGTTTATGTCCTTTCGGGATGGTCGGCGATGAGACGCTTCTCCTCTGACATTGGTTGAGTTTAGTACGACCTTTCTGTCCAGATTTTTGCCAAAGAGTATTAGGGATGCCAGAGCCCGAGAGTTTGAACAGTTGGTACAGGGCGAAAAAATGACAGTTTCTGTGTATGACATACGATTTACCCGATTATCTCGCTATGCCCCATACCTAATAAGTACACATGAAATGAATGTGAATAGGTTTGTGAATGGGCTTCGAGACTATTTATTCCGCTCCATTCATTTCATACAGACCACAACCTATACCCAAGTATTAGATGCTGCTTTACGGTTTGAAGCACGGGTTAGAGAGAGACAAGCAGAGAAAGAGTCTCGAAAGAAATCTAGATCAAATGAGAGGACTAGGCCACAGTAGAGTGGCCCTAGTAGACAGAAGCAGATGTCAGCTCCGCCTATTGGTTCAGTTCCAGGGGGTCAGGATCGTAGGGCTTAGTAGAGTGTCACTTCTCTTGCAGTTTCCTCTCCCTCAGTAGCCCAGCCGGGTGAACCCTACCACAATATTCGATTTATGGATGAGCACATACCAGGA
Organism: Zanthoxylum bungeanum; assembly: GCA_019454045.1. NCBI lineage: Eukaryota > Viridiplantae > Streptophyta > Magnoliopsida > Sapindales > Rutaceae > Zanthoxylum > Zanthoxylum bungeanum. The sequence goes on along the minus strand of SKCR01003407.1, from coordinate 44,582 downwards.
CTTGTAGATCTGGGAGTAGAGGTTGGTTTTGGTGTGGACAAATGGGTCATTTGAAGAGAGACTGTCTGGTACCAGCATAGCAGTTTCCATCTTTCAGTGCCGCCCCATCTACACCCCAGACACAGCCTAACAAAAGTGTAGGAGGAGGAGGAGAGCATAGGCCAGTGGGTAGAGGTCATACAATAGGAGGAATGTGGCAATCAGTTGGTGATCGAGGACAGGTTTCCTCCAGCAGAGTTCAGGGCAGGTTGTATACCCTCACCCCTAGGAGGTGCAAGCAATGGTATTATTTGATTCTGGTATATCACTGATTGATTCTATGCAAGCAAGGGTATTATTTGATTCTGGTGCTACACATTCTTTTGTGGCACCGTGTTTTATAACTCAGACGGGTATGGACATCGAGCCTTTAGACTTCCCTATCATTATAGCTACATCAGTAAGAGACCCTTTAGAAGCTACGCAGGGTTGTGAGGCAATTTTCTATAGACATTAACAGGTATATTTCATGTGCCTATTTAGTAGTGTTGAGTATATTGAGCTTTGATGTTATTCTGGGGATGGATTGGCTAGGCAAGCACCATGTGTTACTTGATTGTCGGGAGAAGACCGTTACACTACATGTTCTTGATATACCAGAAAAAGTCTATTAGAGGGTAGAACTGTAGCACCTCACAATTTGATATCAGCTATATAGGCATTTAAGCTACTTCAGAAGAGAAATATGGGTTACTTGGCATATGTAACGGATAATAGGGTGGGAAATTTAGATCTTGAGCAGATCCAGGTGGCGAATGAGTATTCTGATGTGTTTCCAGATGAGTTGCCAGGACTACCTCAGGGTATGGAGATTGAGTTTTGTATAGACGTCATATCAGGAACCCAGCCTATATCAATTCCTTCATACATAATGCCCCTGCAGAAACTTAGAGAGTTGAAGGCACAGTTACAAAACTTGCTGGATAAGGGCTTTCTTAGCCCAGAGTGTCCCCGTGAGGTGCTCTAGTGTTATTTGTGAGGAAGAATGATGTGACACTACGATTATGCATAGATTATCGGCAACTGAATAAGGTGACGATTAAGAACAAATATCCACTTCCATGGATTGATGATCCATTTGATCAGTTGTAGTTGGCGTAGTGTTTCTCCAAAATCGATCTACGCTCGGGTTATCATCAATTGAAGATTAGGGAGTGTGATGTTCCGAAGATGGCTTTTTGAACCAGATACGGGCATTACGAGCTTTTAGTAATGTCATTCAGTTTGACCAATGCCCATGCAGTGTTTATGGATCTGATGAACATGGTGTTTAGGCCTTTTTCTAGATCGATTCGTGATAGTCTTTATTGATGATATCATGGTGTATTCGCGTAATGAGCAGGAGCATGCGGAGCATTTACACCAGGTGTTGCAGACACTGAGGGAACAAAAGTTGTACGCTAAGTTCTCGAAGTGTGAATTTTGGTTGACTAGTGTGGTATTTTGGGCATGTGGTGTCCAAGGACAGAATTGGAGTAGATTCTCAGAAGATTGAGGCTATTTAAAATTGGCGTCGACCAAAAAGCATAACGGGGATTCGTAGCTTCTTGGGATTAGTGGGGTAGGTGGTATTATATGAGGTTCGTAGAGAATTTCTCCAGAATAGCTGCTCCATTAACACGGCTGACTCAAAAGAATGTGAAGTTTGAATAATCTGATGCTTGTGAGAAACTTTTTCAGGAACTCAAATGCTGATTGACTACTGCTCCTATTCTTGCACAGCCAGTGGGATCGGGAGGATTTAGAGTGTACTGTGACGCTACCAGAGTGGGTTTGGGCTATGTATGGATACAGAGTGGGAAAGTGATTGCTTATGTTTCCAGACAATTGAAGCCTTATGAAAACAATTACCCCACTCATGATTTGGAAATGGCTGCTGCAATAATTTTGCTCTGAAGATATGGCGGCATTATTTGTACGATGAAAGGTTTGAAACGTTCACCGATCACAAAAGCATTAAGTATATCCAGAGCCAAAATCAGCTTAATTTAAGACAGAATAGATGGGTGGAGTTGTTGAAAGACTATGATTACTCTATCCAGTACCATCCGGGCAAAGCTAATGTCGTAGCGGATGCCTAAAGTAGGAAGTCTATGGGGAGTTTGGCTCATTTGCCAATGGAGAAGTGGCGCTCAGCCAAACAGATGCAGAGTTGTATATTGGATGGAGTGAATTTTCAATTGACGACACAAGGAGGGTTGTTGGGGAAAATTCAGGTTAAATCCACCCTCGTTGAAGAAATCAGAGTTGCACAGGAAGTGAATCTTGAGGTACAACAAATTAGATGTCGATTAGAGAAGGCTTATACTTTGTCTTACACCATGCATCCTGGAATCACCAAGATGTATCACGACCTTAAGGATCTTTATTGGTGGGATGACATGAAAGGGGATGTGGTTGAATTTGTCACAAGGTGTCTCACTTGTCAGCAGGTTAAAGCTGAACATCAGAGACCAGCAGGGAAGTTACAGAGTTTAGACATTCCAGAGTGGAAGTGGGAGAAGATCATTATGGACTTTGTCGTTGGGCTCCCGCGTACCTCAAAAGAGCTTGATTCTATATGGGTGATCATGGATAGATAGACCAAATATGCACATTTTCTTCCAGTCAAGACTAGCTTCATAGCAGCTCATTATTTCAAATTGTACCTAGATGAGATAATGTCGTTGCGTGGAGTACATGTCTCAATTATCTCCGATCGAGATTCTCAATTTACCTCTAAGTTTTGGCAATCATTTCAGGAGGCTTTTGGTTCACAGTTACGCTTTAGCATAGCCTTTCATCCTCAGATGGATGGTCAGTCGGATCGCACCATACAGACTTTAGAAGACATGCTTAAGGCTTATGTAATTGAGTTTGAGGGTAATTGGGACCAGTGTCTGCCACTTATAGAATTTGCTTAGAATAATAGTTATCAAGCAAGTATTCAAATGGCACCATTCGAGGCTTTATATGGACGAAAGTGCATATCTCCAATTGGATGGTTTGAAGTCGGGGAGCAAAAATTATTAGGACCGGATTTGGTACAAGATACCATGGAAAAAGTAAAGCTGATCAGAGAAAGGTTGGGTACGGCTCAGAGTCGCCAAAAAAGTTATGCAGACTACCAGAGGAAGGATTTGAAGTTCCAAGTGATGGACTTTGTGTTTCTAAAGGTATCTCTTTTTAAAAGAGTCATCAGGTTCAGCAAGATGGGTAAACTCAGCCCTAGATTTATTGGGCCATTCCAGATACTTCGGAGAGTTGGAAGAAGGGCTTATGAATTGGCGCTTCCACCCAATATGGATAGGATACATCAAGTTTTTCACGTATATATGCTACGAAAATATTTACGTGATGAATCTCATATGTTGGAGCCCCAGACAGTTCAAATCCATCAAGACTTATCTTATTCGGAACAACCATTAGCTATTGTGGGAAGAGAGACAAGGAAGCTACGATCTCGATGGGTTCCTTCAGTCAAAGTGATTTGGCAACATCACAAGGAACAAGAGGCTACTTGGGGACCAAAATGAGCCATAAGAGAGCAATATCCCCAACTCTTCGCGGATGAAGGTAAACATCATATCCTTTAAACATTTTGATTCGAGGAAGAATCATTTTAAGGGGGGAGAATTTGTAACGACACCAAATATTTTTGTTCGGCTAGGGACGCTTGGGATTTTCTTTTACGGGTTAGTAAATAATTTTCGGGACCGACTTAGAGACAACGAATACCAACATAATTTTAAGTCCAACTTTCCTTTGTTTTTTTTAGGCCCAACAACAAATTTAAAACAAAAAAGAGAATTAATTAAAAGAAGCCCAAGGCCCAACAAATGGAATTACCTAGTTTTTTTTCCAGAAATTGGTTAAGTAATAGAAAGAAAGAAAGAAAAGAGGAAAATGCTTCCATTTCCTTTGGCAGAAACGTGAGTAGAGTGAGAGGAGAGAAAGAGAGAAAGTTGCATTTTCTTAGAAGAATTAAAGCTATCAAGGATAGTCCATCATATTAAACTCAAGAAGAAATAAGAAGGGGATCAACAAGCATTGTTAAGGAAGAAAGGAGATTGAATTGAGGTAAGAAGCTTTTGACCCAAATCTTAAGTTGTGAGTTTTTGAAGTTTGGGTGTTGGTAGTATATTGTTGATGTCTAGTATTGTGATTACTGATGGGTGTTGAAATTAGAAAATCACATTTGGGGAACTTTTGGTTTTCAATTTTAATGAGAACATTATGTAAAGATTAGGAGTTTTGGAGGGTATTGCGATGTTGAAAGTTTGATATAAGGATATTAGAAGATTGTGTTTGCTTGTGATGGATATGTAATAAGATTTGGAGTTAATCATTGAAGGAATGAAAATATGGCCCTGGAAACAGTCGCGACACAAACGAGGCAGAGGCATGCATTCGATTAACACGGGCGCGTCGTGACGCAGATGGGACCGGCATAGCGACGCGAGTGGTTAAAATTGATCACAAATAGCTCCAACTCATCCATTTACAAGCATTCTCAAATAAGTAATTTCACTCAAACATGCTCAAATAATGTTTTCCCAATTTTACCCTAATTTCAATTTCATGCTCAAAATGGCTCTGATACCATTGTTGGGTTTCTACTATAGTCCCGGGATTAATTTCAAGCAATGAATCATGAGTGAATACAACAAAGAAGCATGGCGAAATCATACTTACATTAATCAGATTTGGCGATGCGTTGAACACAAAAATCTTCAAGCTTTCGGCAATGGTCATTTTGTGCTCCTTGTCATTTTCGGTCAAGCTCCATGGATGGATCTCCAAGCTCCAAAATTTGTGTTGTGATTCCATGCTCATGAATAGGTTTCCCTATCACCTTGGATGACTCTTCATGTGCTAGCATAAGAAAAATTTGGAACAAATTTTCCTATTCATCTTCTTCAACTCTCGGTTTTGGCAAGCCAAAGGAGAAAGAAATGGCCCTAGGCCGTGAGAGGGAGAGTGAGTGGTTGTATGTTGTGAATTGTGTATCTAATACACTTAATGAAAGTCAAATACCAAAAATCAAATAAATGGTAAATGTCTTTCAAACATCACTTTTGAGTGTTTCACACTCAAGCATCATTTCTCATCAACTTCCATCAATCAAAGTGACTAAAGTTGACAAGTGATGTGACGCGTGATGTGACTTGTGGGCCCCACTCGATTCGAAATGCAAGTGGGCCCGCAAATACTCCCGGTCTCGGGTTCGCTAATTCCAAATTAACGAATTTTTCGTTGCAACGTAATTAAATAATTATGCCTAGTAAAATTACTATTCATATCGCTAACGAATTAATTCTAAATTAACTCGTTCGCCCGAATTAAAATCTAATTTTAATTCCGCGTCTAAATCCAATTTCGTATAATATATCGAATATATTATTTTATCGATTAATTCCAAATTAATCGTTCTCTCTCTTTAAATAATATTTTATCCCAGATAAAATATCTCCGTAATTCATCCCAGATTAATTTTCTCTCTCTTATAGTTAATCCCAGATTAATAAAGTGCGAGTCATACATCATCGGTGAATCTTCAGGAAGCGACCCATGAGATCCCCGAATATGTTGGCAGTAACTCCGGTTGTCGGACTATCCGAACACGTACGTACCTAGTACTACATTTTTACCGATTTACAAAACATGGTTGGCTTCTAGCAAAGCACCGTGCCTACCCAATTCTCCAGAAATATTCTTATAGGAATATGTGATCTATATCAGGCGTAGTATACGTAGTATTGAGTATTTCGATCCAGTATCGGATGTCACGTGCAAGGCCTGGGGCTGGAATTGTGTCTGCCCCATACGAAGCATATATCGGATCTCTGGTAACTAGTCTCTATAATCGGATAAACATGACCTAGTCATAATATCCCGATAGATGTAGCATATAAGAGCATCAGTTCCGTTTCCTACGTGATCATCATCTCATCTATGACTGGAGTGATACTTCCGTCTTGACATCACACCCAATACACTACAATTCTCAATATACCCAGAAGAGGCGTACACATAACCTGTTAAAGCCTTAGACAACAAAAAAGAAAGTATATTGATTGTCGCAAGTATTAGCGATGCAAGTCTCAGGTTAAGACCAAATACACATACCCTGATTCGGACTTCCATAGACACATAGTCATACTACCAATGGAATTCTGAGGGGTCTATCCAGAGTGAAGCTGTTTCCTATTACACTTAGATCAGTATCTTATACCGAAATATATTAGAACTATGACGTTATGCTCCTACAACGCGCACAAGTGTAATACTGGTCTTTTACGCATTATCGATGTCCAATCTCGATAATACTCTAACTATGGATATTTATTGATTAAACCTTTATTGATTGATACTGTCTCATATCATCTCAATCTGGAACTAATCTTATGGACCTTCTATCATTTATACATCTTGGTAATCTAATTACAAATGATAAAAGGGCAATTTCCTTTGTCACATAGTTAATTTGTACAACAACACCATGATCTGTACAAATAGTGATGCTATGGGTCATAATTGTCAAACAATCTCCCACTTGGCCTATAGCCAATCACTCAAGTGTCCTACACCCGAACTATGTACGGTTCGCTCAAACTTTTGCTGAGAAAATGCTTTCGTCAGCGGATTTGCATGGATATCATCTGATGCGATTTATTCGATCATCACATCGCCACGATGTATGATCCGAACGAATCAGATGAATATTTGAATTATTTATCTGGATCGTTGATGAGACCATTAATTCTTTAGCCTGTGCTGTAGCCTAGCTCAGCTGCTAACAGAACTACTCCTAATCTGATTAGGATTATTATCAATCCAAAAGGCTTCTATTGCTGCCTCAGCTGCAGCAATAATCCACTTTTGTTGTTTATTCGGTAACAGTATCTTGCATGGAAGATTTCCAGCTCACTGTTCCGTTATTCGAACTTTATAGTACTTTTGTTACGACTTATATTCGTTTTTATTTCGGTTTGGAAACTTGCAGCAGTGAACCCAGTCACTTCAAGTTCTCATTCTCCATAGTGTAAGAAAACATCCTTAGTTCATCTAAGATACTAAAGGATGTTCTTAACATCAATCCAGTGATTATCACTTGGATTGGCCTGATTGGGACTCCATATGCTCAAAGCATATGAGACACCAGGTCGCGTACATTTATTTCAATGTACGAGTTCTCGGAGAGTATTAACAACTTTAAATCTATCCCAGTAGATCTTTAATCCTAGAATAAATGTTGTTTATCCCAAGAATTCTATGGAGAATTTTCATGAAAGCCAAGCTTTCATCGATTGTATTATGGGAAATATCATTTCCAAGAAATGACATGTCATCATTATATAGGACATTCATTTTCAGTGCGCTCCCACTAACCTCCTTATATACACAAGAATCATTTTCGTTTTGAATTAAATCATATACCATTATGATTACATCAAAACGATAATTCCAAGAACATAATGCTTGCTTAAATCCATCCATGGATCGAATTAACTTGCAAACCTTATTTGATCATTTTGATACGACAAAACCGTCAGGATGTTGTAAACATCCTCCAAAAGGTTTCCATTTAAGGAAAGCGATTTTGACGTTCAGCTGCCATATTTCATAAATGAAACATGCATCATCAGCAAGCATTATCCAAATGGATTTAACAATGGCAACTGGTAAAAGGTTTCGTCGTAATCGACACAATGTTGATAACGATACCTTTCTCTCCAAGCCTAGCTTTGTACGTTGGTATGTTACCTTCCATGTATGTCTTCCTTGAAGACTCATATAGTATCATTAGGCACAATGCCTTCCAGTAAAACAACTAGAATCTAAACTTAGTTGATATACATGGAATCCATTTCGGATATCATGGCACTTTGCCATAATAGGGAGTCGATACCTTGTATCAGTTCCTCATACGTAGTCAGTTCGTCTTCCTCAATAAGATAGACATCTTCATGAGGTGAGATCAGATGCCCATACCCCAGGTTGTTTTCTGACTCTCTCCGACTTGAGCGGTTCTTGTGTATTCGAAGATTATTGGCATAGTTTCATCCTTGATGAACTATTTGTGTTCCATTAAGGAATAGGTGCTTGGAATAGTATTACTCTGATTTTCATCGAGTTTTACTTTCCTCCCACTTACCACTGCATATAGGTATTCCTCTTAGGAAAACCGCAAGGTGAGCAACAATTACATTGTTCTCTTGTGAGTTGTATAAGTACTATACTTTGGTTTCCCTAGGATAACCCACAAATAGGCACTTATCCGATTTGGGTTCTAGTTTGGTAACATCCAAACATATGCCTAGCATACCCAAGTCTTCAGGAATATGAAAACCCAGTTTCTTTCCTGTTCATATCTAATATGAAATTTGTCAAACAAATTTTTATGGAACCTTATTCAAAATAAGTTTTGCACTGTTAATGCGTATCCCTTGAAGGAAATGGTAGCTCATAGCGACTCATGATTAACTTTACTATGTCCAACAAGGTTCGGTTTCTCCGTTCAGACACACCGTCAGATTGACGTGTTCCTTGAGGAGTCATCATTGAAAGAATACTATATTCTTTCAAGTATTTAAGAAACTTATTGCTTAAGTATTTTCATCATGGTCAAACCGTGACGATTTTAATACTTTACCCAATCTGTTTGTCTACTTCGTGTCAAAACTCTTTGAATTAATCAAAAGTTTCCGATCCTTGTTTCAAAATAAACACATAACCATAACGTGATGCCACATCCGTAAAGGTGACGAAATATTCATATCCACCTCTAGCCTAGCTAGATATGGGCCCACTTACGTCCCTATGAACAATGGCTAACAGATCGGTGGCACTTACACTTTTACCAAGTAAAAGGTATTTTAGGCACTTTGCCTAATAAACTATATTCGTAGACATTATTTGAATAGAATCAAATCTGTCATAGTATCCACTCTTCGAAAGTGTGGATATACGAGTCTTGTTTAATTGTGTCACAGACAACAATGCCACATTTAAGTTTCAACTGATTAATTCAGATTGAGCTATTTTTTTGTCATGTCATATGTTCGAGATTCATTTATATTCAAAATATAAATACTGTTATTCACATCTAATGTGTTTATCTCAATATCATCTTTATAAAATAAAATATTTTAGTGTTCTAGAATATAAAGGTATATCCGCAACAGATTATACTCTGATATATAGATAATGTTCCTAGTCAAACTAGTTACACTGTAACAGTTTCCTAATTTAAGTACATACCCGAATGGCAGTTCCTAAACTTAGGTTTCTACGGTTAAAACAGCGACAGTCGTCTCGTTTCTGATTCGCAGATAAATCTCCATTGAAGTCAGTATCCTGCTATTCAGTAGATTATGCACACCACTACATATTTATGTACCACATCCAGTATCTAAAATTCAATTTTAATACTAGTAGTGAACATGTTTATGACAAACATATTTGAAGTCGGAGCCTTGCCCGTTGATGAGTGGTAAATGTATCACTATTTCCCACTCATTTAACTTAATATTTTGTATAGTTTCTTGAGTTTTGTGAATATTTTGATGTGTTTTGTGTTATTTTGTAGATAAATAAAGTTTCAGGACATTCTGGAGGTAATTTGAAGCAAAACTGTGAAAATTGGCAAAAATGGTATTTTGGTAATTTTGGAGCGTCACGACACCGAAACCCTTTGGCGTCCCGACCTCTAACGTGCGCCGGAGGCTGCTAACATGCACCAGGTCAACAAGTCAAAGTTTAACAAGTTTGACTTTGCTAACGTGAGCCGTGCCACGTGTCATCATCACAAGCGATCCGCTAACGTGCGCCACATGCCACGTGTCAAGAATTCAACAAGCCGACATCAGCCAGCCGCCTTGCCATGTGTCACCTTATCGTTTCAGCCGCCCTGCCACGTGTCAGATAAGACCAAAACCAACGAATCAGGAAATGCCACGTCAGCGCGTCACGCCGTGCAAGGCTTGCGCGGCCTGACGCGCTCCACTTACTCGGGCCTATAAATTCGGCTCGAATTTTCAGTTTAAGATATACCACTTCCACTGAATTTTCTGATGTAAATATGGAGTTCTCTTCTTAGTTTCTTTAAATTTTCAGTTTTAATTACATTTTGTAAAAGTAATTTTCTTCTATAATAGTAATAGTAATTTTCTTTCTTAAACTTTTTTACTTTTACTATTCAACAATGAGGAGGTAACATCTCCATGCTAAGGCAAAAGGTAATTCTTTTACTATTGCTATTTAGATTAATATCCCTTAAAATATAATATATATAAACTATTTAAAACCTGACTTAATGAGCATACTGCCATACTGGTCGGTTGGTTATTCAATTTAATCTGGTTAAACTTGACTTAATGAGGATACCACCATACTGGTCGGTTGGTTTATTTATTGTTCCGCCTTTATGGCTGGTTTATTTTGGTTCCGCCTTTATGGCTGGTTTATTGAGAAATATTACCGCCTTAATGGCTGATTGGATTTAATTTTACTTAATCAGGTTACCGCCTATATGGCTGGTGGGAAAAATTATCACAAGTATATATATTATATTATGAGAGATATCTAAATAGTAAATAGTATAAATTAATTCCTTTTACCTTAGTATTTCATTTTATTGTAATTTATTATTCCACAATTACTTTTTAGCAATTTTACTTTATGTCTTTTAAGTTTTTACCAGCTTTAGCTATGTGTTGTAACTAAGTTAGTTATCTAGGGTTGTGATAAAATCTAATATCACCGGTTTATAAGGAGTTAGATTATAATTTGGGTAATTAAAAGATTTATTTATTGAGTCAAAATCTTAATGCTTTTTATTATCTGGCCATTAATAAAATTGACTATGTAAACTTAAAATGAACTAGACATAGGGATTTTAAGTTTAAAGACCTTAGACTCAATAGCCCACGATCCTCTTTGAGGATAGATAACCCTTTAATAGATTTCCTTACAGGATAGGAATATACCTGTTGGGCGGGGGTAGTAATAATTGGAACTTAATCTTAATGAATCTAGGTAATTTGGTTGACATAGACATATGGTTCAATTGGATTACACTAGGTAATTGTAAATGATCATCGAAAGAGACTTTTATATAATTTAATATTCCAGATTAATAAATCAATATTTTACCCAACTATAATTTAACCACTTCATCTGTAAATAATATTAGAAGAATTCACAACCCTAGATAGTTTTATAATTTGAATTTTCATTAATCTATTTTCACGCAATTTAATTTACTTGTTTTAAATTTAGAATCGTCACCATTTCAAATCAATCAATCAACCTGTTCGATACTAGTAATCACTTGACCTCATAAAATTAATAGATTAGGTACTAAGTCCTCGTGGGATCGATAATTTTTATATTACTTGGACGATACGTACGCTTACGTTATACGTGTGTGTTTACGCTGGTCAAGTTTTTGGCGCCGTTGCCGGGGACTTATTTATCTTTCACTATTATTTTAGAGGTTAGATACCTTTACTTGTATCTAATTTCTTTTTACTTATTGTTTTTTTTTGTTTTATTGTGCTTCAGGTTATCAGATTCTTAATGAGATGAACCAGAAGCTTTGAACTACGACTGCTTGACCCAGAAATTGAAAGAACCATCAGACAATTGAGAAGGGAAAGGCGACAAGGCCAAAAAGTAATTGTTAACATGGAACCTGAACCTTTGGAGGTTGCACCACCAATTCCCATTCGAGACAGAACCATTCCGGTGGTTGACGGCCTCATTTCATGTATTGTACTTCCTCCCTTACCAGCAAATGCAGGTGACATCAAAACTTGCATTCAAATGATTCAGCAATCAGTGCAGTTTGGGGGAAAAGCAACTAAAGATCCTAATACCCACATCAGCAACTTCCTGGAAGTTTGCGGCACTTTCAATTACAACCGAGAAGCTGAAGAAGTAATGAGACTGCGTGTTTTTCCATACTCCTTGAAGGACAGAGCTAAAGCTTGGCTACATTTACTTCCAGCAGGTTCTGTCAGAACTTGGAACACTTTAGCCACCAAATTTTTTGCAAAGTACTTTCCACCAGCCAGAACTGGAAAACTGAGTAATGACATCACATCTTTTGTACAACAAGAATCAGAAACTCTCTATGAAGCTTGGGAAAGGTACAAAGATTTGCTCTGGAAATGTCATCACCATGAGATTCTAAAATGGCTTCAAGTCCAAACATTCTATAATGGACTTTCTGGAATAATGAGAATCACAATTGATGCTGCTGCTGGAGGAGCGTTGATGGAAAAAGGAGAAGAACAAGCCTGGGACCTAATCGAAGAAATGGCCAACAATAATTCATTGTGGCCAACAGAAAGAAGCATGATTCAACGAATTGCTGGAATTTATGAAGTTGGAGCCAATACAACAGTCAGTGCCAAATTAGATCAGATATGAAAATTCATGGAGACTCTCGGCATGCAAAGCAACATTGGAACCACAAATTCACCATATGGAGAAGCACCAGAACAAAATCAACTTGAAGAAACGGTGAATTATGTCAACAATTTCAACAGACAATGGAACAATCCATATTCCAACACCTACAATCCAAGGTGGAGGAATCATCTTAATTTCTCATGGAGCAACAATTCAGGGCAAAAGAACTATCCACCACATGGATTCCAGCCATAGAACAAAAGCCAGGAGTTTGAAAAAGACCCAGAAATGAAAGATTGGCTTGCAGAGATGTTCAAAAAACAACAAGCAGCATATGATGCTATGTTTCAAAGCCAATCTGCTTTCATCAAAGCACTGGAGAATCAAATTGGACAACTGGCCAATGCTCAGAGTTACAGACCACCAGGAAATCTTCCCAGCAATACAGAATCAAATCCAAGGAACCGATGGAATGAGCAATGTCAAGCCATCACCTTGAAAAGTGGTACTGAAATCAATAAAGATGTTGGAATCAAGGCAACCATTGAAGATGTTCCAAAAGAAGCAGAGAAACAGATGGAGGAAAAAGAAGCAAAGGAAAAAGAACAGATCACTCCACCTCCACATTTTCCTCAAGGTCTTCAGAAAAGCAAACTAGACAAGCAGTTTGCTTGATTCTTGGAGGTTTTCAAAAAGCTGCACATCAACATCCTATTTGTAGAAGCTTTGGAACAAATGCCCAGCTATACTAAATTCATGAAAGATATTCTCTCAAGAAAATGGAGATTGGGAGATTATGAGACAGTAGCATTATCAGAAGAATGCAGCGCCATCATTCAGAGAAAACTTCCCCCAAAGTTGAAGGATCCTGGAAGTTTCACCATTCCTTGCATCATAGGAGAACATAACTTCGGTAAGGCTTTATGTGATTTAGGTGCAAGTGTTAATTTAATGTTTTTTTCTATTTACAGGAAACTGCAAATTGGAGAAGCAATGCCTACCTACTGCAACTTGCTGATCGAACGCTCGCATTTCCGAGAGGATTCGTTGAAGATGTGCTAGTCAAAGTTGATAAACTCATTCTCCGAGCAGACTTCATTATCCTTGACATTGATGAAGACAAAGATATGCCAATCATCATTGGGAGACCATTCTTAGCAACAATTCGAACTGTGATTGATGTACAAAAAGGAGAACTGACCATGAAAGTTCAGGACCAAGAAGTTACCTTCAATATTTTCAAAGCCATGAAATTTCCGAATGAAGAAAAAGAGGAAGAATGTTTCAGAATTGATGTTGTTGATAGTATCATTCATGATACTGATACAGTTCCCACGGACAAACTTGAATCTTGCATCACCAACATGACTGACACTAAGTTAAATGCTGAAATTCTGGAATGTATTAACTATCTTGACAAGCCATTTCGTTTCAAAGTGACTCAACCAATTGAAAGTTTGGAACTACTGAAGAAAGACCGATCAAGCCTTCGATTGAAGAACCACCATAGTTGGAGCTGAAGTTACTTCCGAGTCATCTCAGGTATACATTTCTTGGAAAATCTTCTGAATTACCTGTTATTATTTCATCTTCGCTAACATTGGAGCAGGAAGAAAAGTTGTTGAGAGTGTTACGAGAGCACAAGAAAGCCATTGGTTGGACTATAGCAGATATTCAAGGCATTAGTCCATCATTTTGCATGCACAAGATCCTGATGAATGATGAGTACAAACCCACAGTGGAACATCAACGGAGACTCAATCCAATCATGAAGGAAGTTGTGAAGAAAGAAATCATCAAATGGTTGGATGATGGCATCGTTTACCCCATCTCAGACAGCAGTTGGGTAAGTCCTATGCAGTGTGTGCCGAAGAAAGGAGGAATTACTGTGGTTACCAATTAAAAGAATGAGCTAATCCCAACAAGAACGGTGACTGGATGGAGAGTATGTACGGACTACAAGAAGCTGAACAAAGCCACGAGGAAGGATCATTTTCCGCTGCCATTCATTGATCAGATGCTGGACAAATTGGCGGGACATGAGTTCTATTGCTTTCTGGATGGATATTCAGGGTAAAATCAGATTGCCATCGCCCCAGAAGATCAGGAGAAAACCACTTTTACATGTCCCTATGGTACTTTTGCTTTCCGCAGGATGCCATTTGGATTATGTAATGCCCCTGCTACATTTTAGCGTTGCATGATGGCCATCTTCTCAGACACGCTGGAGCAGAGTATGGAGGTTTTCATGGATGACTTTTCTGTGTTTGGAGATTCTTTTGACCATTGTTTGCAAAATCTGGAACAGATGTTACAAGGTGTGAATATACAAATCTGATACTCAACTGGGAGAAATACCACTTTATGGTGCATGAAGCCATAGTTCTTTGACACCGGATCTCACAAAAGGGAATCGAGGTAGATAAAGCAAAGATAGAGACAATTGAAAAATTACCCCCACCAACATCAGTCAAAGGAATTCGGAGTTTTCTTGGACAGGCAGGTTTTTACCGGAGATTTATCAAAGACTTTTCCAAAATTGCAAAACTCTTTGCAATCTTCTGGAAAAGGATGTGTCTTTCAACTTCACCAAAGAATGCTAGGAAGCTTTTGAGATCTTAAAACAGAAGCTGGTTTCTGCCCCCATCATAGTAGCACCAGATTGGACCCTTCCATTTGAGGTAATGTGTGATGCTAGTGATTTTGCTGTAGGTGCAGTTTTGGGACAACGCAAAGCAAAGATATTCCACACCATTTACTACTCCAGAGAACTTTTAATGAAGCTCAAATCAACTACAATAACCACTGAAAAGGAGTTGCTTGCAGTTGTGTTCACTTTTGAAAAATTCCACTCTTATCTATTGGTCTCAAAGTGGTGGTCTACACAGATCATTCAGCAATCAAATACCTGATCGCGAAGAAAGATGCCAAACCCAGATTGATCCATTGGATACTTCTTCTGCAAGAATTTGATGTGGAGACCAGAGACAGGAAAGGAACAAAAAACCAAGTGGCAGATCAACTATCCGCTGCCATTCATTGATCAGATGCTGGACAAATTGGCGGACATGAGTTCTATTGCTTTCTGGATGGATATTCAGGGTAAAATCAGATTGCCATCGCCCCAGAAGATCAGGAGAAAACCACTTTTACATGTCCCTATGGTACTTTTGCTTTCCGCAGGATGCCATTTGGATTATGTAATGCCCCTGCTACATTTTAGCGTTGCATGATGGCCATCTTCTCAGACACGCTGGAGCAGAGTATGGAGGTTTTCATGGATGACTTTTCTGTGTTTGGAGATTCTTTTGACCATTGTTTGCAAAATCTGGAACAGATGTTACAAAGGTGTGAATATACAAATCTGATACTCAACTGGGAGAAATACCACTTTATGGTGCATGAAGCCATAGTTCTTTGACACCGGATCTCACAAAAGGGAATCGAGGTAGATAAAGCAAAGATAGAGACAATTGAAAAATTACCCCCACCAACATCAGTCAAAGGAATTCGGAGTTTTCTTGGACAGGCAGGTTTTTACCGGAGATTTATCAAAGACTTTTCCAAAATTGCAAAACCTCTTTGCAATCTTCTGGAAAAGGATGTGTCTTTCAACTTCACCAAAGAATGCTAGGAAGCTTTTGAGATCTTAAAACAGAAGCTGGTTTCTGCCCCCATCATAGTAGCACCAGATTGGACCCTTCCATTTGAGGTAATGTGTGATGCTAGTGATTTTGCTGTAGGTGCAGTTTTGGGACAACGCAAAGCAAAGATATTCCACACCATTTACTACTCCAGCAGAACTTTTAATGAAGCTCAAATCAACTACATAACCACTGAAAAGGAGTTGCTTGCAGTTGTGTTCACTTTTGAAAAATTCCACTCTTATCTATTGGTCCAAAGTGGTGGTCTACACAGATCATTCAGCAATCAAATACCTGATCGCGAAGAAAGATGCCAAACCCAGATTGATCCATTGGATACTTCTTCTGCAAGAATTTGATGTGGAGACCAGAGACAGGAAAGGACAAAAAACCAAGTGGCAGATCAACTATCCGCTGCCATTCATTGATCAGATGCTGGACAAATTGGCGGGACATGAGTTCTATTGCTTTCTGGATGGATATTCAGGGTAAAATCAGATTGCCATCGCCCCAGAAGATCAGGAGAAAACCACTTTTACATGTCCCTATGGTACTTTTGCTTTCCGCAGGATGCCATTTGGATTATGTAATGCCCCTGCTACATTTTAGCGTTGCATGATGGCCATCTTCTCAGACACGCTGGAGCAGAGTATGGAGGTTTTCATGGATGACTTTTCTGTGTTTGGAGATTCTTTTGACCATTGTTTGCAAAATCTGGAACAGATGTTACAAAGGTGTGAATATACAAATCTGATACTCAACTGGGAGAAATACCACTTTATGGTGCATGAAGCCATAGTTCTTTGACACCGGATCTCACAAAAGGGAATCGAGGTAGATAAAGCAAAGATAGAGACAATTGAAAAATTACCCCCCCAACATCAGTCAAAGGAATTCGGAGTTTTCTTGGACAGGCAGGTTTTTACCGGAGATTTATCAAAGACTTTTCCAAAATTGCAAAACTCTTTGCAATCTTCTGGAAAAGGATGTGTCTTTCAACTTCACCAAAGAATGCTAGGAAGCTTTTGAGATCTTAAAACAGAAGCTGGTTTCTGCCCCCATCATAGTAGCACCAGATTGGACCCTTCCATTTGAGGTAATGTGTGATGCTAGTGATTTTGCTGTAGGTGCAGTTTTGGGACAACGCAAAGCAAAGATATTCCACACCATTTACTACTCCAGCAGAACTTTTAATGAAGCTCAAATCAACTACATAACCACTGAAAAGGAGTTGCTTGCAGTTGTGTTCACTTTTGAAAAATTCCACTCTTATCTATTGGGTCTCAAAGTGGTGGTCTACACAGATCATTCAGCAATCAATACCTGATCGCTGAGCGAAAGATGCCAAACCCAGATTGATCCATTGGATACTTCTTCTGCAAGAATTTGATGTGGAGACCAGAGACAGGAAAGGAACAAAAAACCAAGTGGCAGATCATCTATCGAGGCTCGAGAATGGAGAAACAGCTGGCAAAGAACTATCAATCAAAGAAAATTTTCCAGATGAACAGCTGTTTGCCATAAAACAGCAGGAAGTCCCTTGGTATGCTGACTATGTCAACTACATAGTTTCAGGAAAATGGCCGTTGGAATGGACAACTCAGCAACGGAATAAATTTTTCAAAGAAGTCAAACATTATGTCTAGGATGAGCCGTACCTGTTCAAACGATGTGCTGATCAATTACTGAGACGATGTATTCCACAGGAAGAGGTCAATAGTGTTTTGCAGCACTGTCATTCATCACCATACAGCGGACACTTCAGCGGGAATAAAACTGCAGCTAAAGTCATTCAATCAGGTTTGTTCTGGCCCAGTCTTTTTAAAGATGCTCACTTGTTTGTTCTTCAATATGACAGGTGTCAGAGAATGGGGAATATTTCGAGGAGAAATGAAGGACCGTTGCAAAATATTCTGGAAGTATAGATATTCGATGTGTGGGGAATTGATTTCATGGGACCATTTGTTCCATCATTCGGAAACATGTACATCTTGGTTGCTGTAGACTACGTCTCAAAATGGGTTGAAGCAATTACACTACCATCCAATGATTCAAAAGTGGTGATCAAATTCTTGAAAAAGAATATTTTCACTCGTTTCGGAACACCTCGGGCAATTATCAGTGATGGTGGCACACATTTCTACAACAGATATTTTGATGCACTCATATCCAAATATGGAGTTACTCACAAGGTTGCAACAGCCTACCATCCACAGACAAATGGGCAAGTTGAAGTTTCAAACAGAGAAATCAAAAGAATCTTGGAGAGTACTGTTGGATCAACAAGAAGGGACTGGTCAACAAAACTAGATGATACATTATGGGCCTACCGGACAGCTTACAAGACACCCATTGGTATGTCCCCATATCGATTGGTGTTTGGGAAAGCATGCCATCTGCCAGTTGAGCTTGAACATAAGGCGTACTAGGCACTGAAGAAGTTGAATCTTGATCCACAAGCTGCAGGAAGAAAAGACTTCACCAACTCAATGAATTAGAGGAATTTCGCCTACAATCTTATGACAATGCCAAATTGTACACGGAAAAGACCAAGAAATGGCATGACCTAAAAATAGTGCACAGATAGTTGAAACCAAGGCAGCAGGTGTTGTTGTACAACTCGAGGTTGAAACTTTTCCCTGGAAAGTTGAAATCAAGGTGGTCAGGTCCATTTGTGATCACTCAGGTTTACCATATGGAGCTGTTGAGTTACTGGATCCCAACACCAATAACACATTCAAGGTTAACAGTCAGCGTGTCAAGCACTACTGGGGAGAACCGTTGGAGCGACAAAAAGAAAGTGTCACACTTTCAGATCCAGCGTAACGTTCAGGCATTCACGTCTAGCTGACGACTTAAAACTTAGCGCTCGCAGAGAGGCAACCCATGCAATTTGTGTATATATTGTGATCTGGTATGTTTTATTTTTGTGTGTTTAGTTTTTGCAGATAAAGTCATTTCACGATGGAAGAAGCTCTCGCAAATCTTAACAAGCAATTACCTTCTCTCCCTCAAAAATCTCTGATGAAAGTTTACAAAGCTCGCTTGGAACGGATGAGGTTACTAACAATCCATGGTGTTCCTAATGATATTCGTTGGGTAATTGTGCACGCTGGAATTGCAAAACTCATTGTCGTTCTTTAGGAATGGTGTCTGATAATCGTGAAGATAAAATTAAATTCATTAGGGATGGCTTGAGTAAGGAGTCTATAGATGATATATCTTCGACTCTTGAGACGCATCCCAGTGGTTATGTTCATATAGCCATTCACAAGTTACACACACAATTCCAAAAAGAAAGACAATAGTTAAGTCTTGGGAATCTGACTCAAAAAGACCATGTTTGCCAATTTATAAGAAAATTGGATAGGAAGCTTGTCCCTGACGCATAGACGTTAATCAAGCTATAAATTCTTGTACATATTATATCTCTTTTTCTTTTCCTAATAAATGTGATTTGTTTTGTTGTTTTCTCCGACAGGATCCAGACCTTTTTTACTATCACGATTTATTTTACTATTTTGCTATTAATCGTCCATTGGAAGATACTAGTGCTATTATTTTACTCACCCTTTTCAGGTATTATAATTCAACTCATCATTGCACTTTTGCAGACATCCAGAGTAAAACATGGAAGCCACTTCAAGAAGACGAGTTGAAAACATCTATGTGTTTTGCGGTAGTAGTATTGGTACTAAACCACAATACGTAGAAGCAACACATGAATTGGGACGAGTCTTAGCTGCAAGGAATATGCACTTAGTATATGGCGGAGGCAATCTTGGACTAATGGGGATAGTTTCAAAGGCCTTACAGGAAGGAGGTAGTCATGTTTTGGGAATCATCCCAAAACCCTTGGCAGAAGCAAATCTTATTGAATCATCAAACGGAGAGGAACTGATCGTACCAAGTATATCTGAACGACTAGTAGAAATGATTAATCGTGTTGATGCTTTTATTGCTTTGCCAGGTGGCTTAGGTACATTGGAGGAAATGTTTATAGTGTTATCTTGGGCGAACCTGAACATACACCAAAAACCAATTGGGTTGTTTAACATTGATGGATTTTATGATTTTCTTTGTGTGTTTCTTGATAATGCCCGGAGAAATGGGTTTGTGTCAAAACCTTTTTAAGAACTCCTCTTTACTGCCAGAACTGCTCCGGATCTAATAGACCAACTCTTAGCCTATGAACCACAAGTTGACTCTATCCTTTCAAAGATAAATTGGTCTGAGGACGATCGTGGTAAGAGGCGCCGTGTTAATTTGGATCTTAACCTTTAATTTCTTGTAGAATTTCAGCTAACCAGGTATTATCTTCTAAACTCTTCTTCTACTGTTTAGGGAGTAGGTGATGGTTTGGTGTCTTCTTTCACTCACTACCTTTCTATAAGGAAAATATGTGAAGGCACCTAGATAATCATTCACCCGTAGCTCATTATGATAGACTAATTTGGAGGACTCGTTGTTTATTCCTGACACCAAGCGATAAGAGCCTAAGAGGCTTGGGTACTTAAGAGAGCCTCGCTCCACCCTCCCTCTGGGGAATCTACAACGGGAAATCTACCCTGTTTTTTAGTTTGTGTGTTATTTTTATTTTTAGTCCAAAATTTTTCGAAAAATACAAAAAAAATTCAAAAATTTCAAAAATTACAAAAATATTTTGTGTTTTTATTTTGACTAAAAAGGTGAAATTGGTAAGGGATATCTGAGTAAGGAGTTTCCACTCCTTAGACGTATTTCAAACCTATTTCGGAATAAGTTAATTTTTGTTTATTTCCTTTTGAATTATTTAATGTGTGAATTCTCCATAAAATTGACTAAAATGGATCTTCATATGCTCAGTTGACAGGTATTATCAACATGCATAGTAACATACAGACATGAGCTAAAATTGAAAATTTTGTAATATTCAGTGCTCTAGTTCATTTGGAGGAATCATCTCAAAAAGTGATGGAATAAAAAAAAATCTGAGATCTGAGTTATTAAGTTTGTAAGGGTGTTTTAACACCTCGTGCCCTAAAACCAACTGGTTTGGGAGTCATTGGCCCAAAGCTCGCTACATGGATCAAAAAGATGACAGAAAAAATATATATATATCTGAAGTCTGAGTAATTAAGTTCGTAGGGGTATCTTAACACCTGGTTCCCTAAAGCCAACTGGTTTGGGAGTCACCGACCTAAAGCTCGCTACATAGATGGAAGATATTGTATATAAATAAAAAATAGTGAATAGAGAAAAATCAAAGAAAAAATCAGAAAAATCAGAAAATTTATTCCATTACTACAAAAAGGTGTGAATTCTGATAAAACTTTAGGACAAAAATATTACTCTCTTATCAACTATACTTATGACTGTTGTGGGAAAAAATGAGTTGATTAATATTTTGTTGGATGTGTATATGAAGAATGGTAAATATGATCGGAGAATTTACTTAAACAGTAATTTAGAAAGAAACAAAACAACTAGTAAACTTGGAGTAGAAGTTTCACCTAATTAGTCACTAACTTCTTTATTCTCTTTTCTCTTGTCTTTTTGCTTTTGTGTGCATTAGTTTTACTTTCTTTTTACTTTTATAAAATGTTTGTGGGTATCATTGCTGTAAACCCTCAAGAGACTACAACTCGTCCACTAGTGACATCTAGGGGTTTAAAGGCTTGTTGCATATGCTAAATGCAACCGTAATCCCTACGAAAATGGCTTAGTTAAATTTTAATATGTTATTTTATTTTGCTCGTGGACTAGCAAAATGTTAGGTTTGGGGGTGTGATGAGTGGTAAATGTATCACTATTTCTCACTCATTTAACTTAATATTTTGTATAGTTTCTTGCGTTTTGTGAATATTTTGATGTGTTTTGTGTTATTTTGTAGATAAATAAAGTTTCAGGACATTCTGGAGGTAATTTGAAGCAAAACTGTGAAAATTGGCAAAAAGGGTATTTTGGTAATTTTGGAGCGTCAAGACACCGAAACCCTTGGCGTCCAGACCTCTAACGTGCGCCAGAGGCTACTAACATGCACCAGGTCAACAAGTCAAAGTTTGACAAGTTTGACATTGCTAACGTGAGCCGTGACACGTGTCATCATCACAAGCGATCCGCTAACGTGCACCACATGCCACGTGTCAAAAATTCAACGAGCCGACATCAGCCAGCCGCCTTGCCATGTGTCACCTTATCGCTTCAGCCGCCCTGCCACATGTCAGATAAGACCAGAAGCAACGAATCAGGAAATGCCACGTCAGCACCGCGCAAGGCTTGCGCGGCCCGACGCGCTCCACTTACTCGGGCCTATAAATTCGGCTCAAATTTTCAGTTTAAGATGTACCACTTCCTCTGAATTCTCTGATGTAAATAGGGAGTTCTCTTCTTAGTTTCTTTAAAATTTCAGTTTTAATTACGTTTTGTAAAAGTAATTTTCTTCTATAATAGTAATAGTAATTTTCTTTCTTAAACTTTTTTATTTTTACTATTCAACCATGAGGAGGTAACTTCTCCATGCTAAGGTAAAAAGGTAATTCTTTTACTATTGCTATTTAGATTAATCTCCCTTAAAATATAATATATAAACTATTTAAAACCTGACTTAATGAGCATACCGTCATACTGGTCGGTTGGTTATTCAATTTAATCTGGTTAAACTTGACTTAATGAGGATACCGCCATACTGGTCGGTTGGTTTATTTATTGTTCCACCTTTATGGCTGGTTTATTTTGGTTCCGCCTTTATGGCTGGTTTATTGAGAAATATTACCGCCTTAATGGCTGGTTGGATTTAATTTGACTTAATCAGGTTACCGCCTATATGGCTGGTGGGCAAAATTATCACAAGTATATATATTATATTAGGGGAAATATCTAAATCGTAAATAGTAGAAATTAATTCCTTTTACCTTAGCATTTCATTTTATTGTAATTTATTATTCCACAATTACTTTTTAGCAATTTTACTTTATGTCTTTTAAGTTTTTACCAGCTTTAGTTATGTGTTGTAACTAAGTTAGTTATCTAGGGTTGTGATAAAATCTAATATCACCGGTTTATAAAGAGTTAGATTATAATTTGGGTAATTAAAAGATTTATTTATTGAGTCAAAATCTTAATGCTTTTTTTTATCTGGCCATTAATAAAATTGACTATGTAAACTTAAAATGAACTAGACATAGGGATTTTAATTTTAAAGACTTTAGACTCAATAGCCCACGATCTTCTTTGAGGATAGATAACCCTATAATAGATTTTCTTACAGGATAGGAATATACCTGTTGGGCGAGGGTAGTCATAATTGGAACTTAATCTTAATGAATCTAGGTAATTTGGTTGACATGGACATATGGTTCAATTAGATTATACTAGGTATTTGTAAATGATCATCGAAAGTGGCTTTTACATAATTTAATATTCCAGATTAATAAATCAATATTTTACCCAACTATAATATAATCACTTCATCTTTAAATAATATTGGAAGAATTCATAACTCTAGATAGTTTTATAATTTGAATTTTCATTAATCTACTTTCTCGTAATTTAATTTACTTGTTTTAAATTTAGAATCATCGCCATTTCAAATCAATCAATCAACCTGTTAGATACTAGTAATCACTTGACCTCATAAAAATAATAGATTAGGTACTAAGTCCTCGTGGGATCGATACTTTTTATACTACTTGAACGATACGTACGCTTGCGTTATACGTGTGTGTTTACGCCGGTCACCCGTCTTCAATTCCTTCATGTCTGCCTTGTACATACGGCAGTCACGCTTCAGTGACCCCGTTTTCTATAGTTTAGGCAGACATTTTGGGATATGTCATATGTCTTCCCAGAAGATTATAATGATTTTGCCTTTGCCCTTTTTCCACACCCCAGAGGTCTTTGGCCAAGCCTTGGCCTTCTGGGATGTCGAAGTAAGATGCGCCTTGCGCTTCTTGCCCTATTGCAAACTCTGGCTTTATCTCCTTGAGTATAGCCATTAACTCTCGAAGAGTTTTCTATTGGAATTTGTACTTCTAAGATCTAAGGATAGATCTATGAAGATCTTTCAGTTTCATTATCATACTATAAGGATCTAATCCTTAGTTCTGACTAAGAAATTAAGGAGTCTTTGCGGCAAGCATAACGGATTAAGGACTAAAGTTATCATCACATGAATATTCCAAATATCATGTTCTACTATTTGCTGAACTCCGGGCTTAGGCTCGAGACATCACTCTATCAAATAAAGTAACTTCTCGGTCACCCAGGACTATCTCGAGATTTTATTCCCAATTTGAAAATTAAAGCTGTTTAAATACATTTTCACCCATGATTATGTTTTAAACACTAATCTTTCAGTTATCTTGATTCTAATAGTCCAACTATTTAATCAACGATTTCAGGTACTATTTATTATAATGATTACTATAGTCTAACTATATAATCAACTATAATTTAATAGGTTAAATTCAATTATATTGATTACTATAATCCAATTATAAAATCAACTATTAATTGAAATGGTTAATTCAAATATATTGATTATTATAATCCAATTATAAAATCAACTATAAATGAAATAGTTTGAATACAGTCCAACTGTTTAATTAAAACAACAATTAAATATTAGTCCAACTAATAAATAATTACGTATAGACGAAAAATGAAATGAGTATGGCAAGTAACTAAACGAATATTGCAAATTTAATTCTTGCCTCCCACTATATTTCGGCGAGCCTCTAACCCTCTGTGGAGTACTCGGGAAACCTTGTTTCCTAGTGGGCTATGATCCCGTTAAATAACACACAATCTTGACTTTTGCCAACAAATTGTATGATAATTAACTAGGTAGATCTCGAAGATCAATTGGATCCCATCCAATTCCTAGATCTAGTAGGTGGACATCCAAATCCGAAATATATATCTGATATATGCCAATATATCCAATATATTCCCTAACCTTTTTTCTTCTGAATCAATTAAGCCTTGGCTTTGGCACAACAAACTTAATGATCTCAGTTAAGCGGAACCCATTGACTATGGAAAGTTTCGTAATCGATGTCGATGGACAAGAAGTGATTTTGACTTTGGCCAAAAAATCACAACTTGGACAAGACACCGATATGGAACAAAGCCTTCATGATTCAAACACATCCGCGACGGACAAAGGTCTTGACTTTGGCCAACAAACCAGTGCCAAACTTGGATCTTGAGTAAGAATCACTCAATGGAAGGAAAAATGCTTAATATGTGTGGAGGGTTTTTTCGCGTAATTGGCAACCAATTAATTATCTTTGTTAAGGTCTCATCATCATACACCCTTAAATATGCATTCTAAACACATAATAAGGCGCGTAAATAAATAAAATAAAAATGATATGCAGATGGATACTTAACACATTGTTCCTAGAACAAATCTCTCACTTTCCTCTCTCCAACTAGCACAAGTATTACTTCTACCCGATTACATAAAACTTCTAAAGAAACTTCATTTACATTGAGGGGAATAGGTGAGATGAGAAATACACAGATTCAAGAGGTAATAGGCTGGACACGCAAGTCCAATTAATAAATTCTAAATTTGTTACAACAATTTCCAAAATTGCCCTCACCCATCTAATATCCATCTGATATACATTATTCATACATCGCATCCATGTATTCACACAAAGCATGTTATCAATCAATCTAATCCAATTAATTAATCTGAAATTAATGACCATCCAATGTTCAAACAACGATTTGATTTTGGGCGAGTCCGACTCATTTTACGAATAAGTACTCAAAGCACGAATTCTTGAATTATATTAAACTACAACATTAAATCCAATTTAATTTGTATTTAATACTAATTCTATATTTAATTCTAAATTAAATAATTACACTTTTTAATGTGCCTTTACGACTTAGATTTTAAATCTAATCGTTACGGGTCTCAAAGCCCGATTAACATCCAATGTCAATTTAATTTAAAGTCCAATTGGCTTTTATTTAATTTCTTAAGGCATGGACTTTTGGTCAATATGGGTCAAACCCAAATACCAAAGCCCATTTAAGGAATCACCCTTATTTGCCAAGAAACCAATTTAGGCCCAATTAAAATTAAAGGTCCATTAAGTCATAATTGGACTTTATGGATATGGTTTTGGGCCCAATTGGATCCAACCAATTAGCCTAAACCAAACTTGGCCCAAACAAGCCCATTAAGCCCAATTACAACTTTACAAGCCCAATTCCAAATTTGGCCCAATTAATTAAATTACCAAAATTCCAAATTTCATAATTTAATTAACCTAAAGTGTATGCCATAATTAATTATCCAAATTAACATTTCCAAAACACTAATTTACTCAATTAATTATGTTTATCATCATCAAAACATGTCCAACACATTTGAATCAAAAATCAATCATTTTCATGCTTACACATTCACGGCAATTAGGGATTTCTTTGTCCGATTCGGTTTTAATCCAATTAAATCCTAAATCAACATTACCCAAGTCATTCAAACTCATCCAATGATTCAAAAAACAAAAATCACCATGAATTTAGGGTAGCCATAGTTTCGGCCAAGCCAAATTATTGGGGAAAAATTGATCCAATCCATTTTCACAAAATTGATCACAAACAACTCCAAGTCATCCATTTACAAGCATTCTTAAATAATTAATTTCACTCAAACATGCTCAAATCAAATTTTCCCAATTTTACCCTAATTTCAATTTCATGCTCAAAATGGCTCTGATACCATTGTTGGGTTTCTACTATAGTCCCGGGATCAATTTCAAGAAATGAATCATGAGTGAATACAACAAAGAAGTATGGCGGAATCATACTTACATTGATCGGATTTGGCGATGCGTTGAACACAAAAATCTTCAAGCTTTCGGCAATGGTCATTTTGTGCTCCTTGTCATTTTCGGTCAAGCTCCATGGATGGATCTCCAAGCTCCAAGCTTTGTGTTGTGATTCCATGCTCATGAATAGGTTTCCCTATCACCTTGGATGACTCTTCATGTGCTAGCATAAGAAAAATTTTCCACAAAGTTTCCTATTCATCTTCTTCAACTCTCGGTTTTGGCAAGCCAAAGGAGAAAGAAATGGCCCTAGGCCGTGAGAGGGAGAGAGAGAGTGAGTGGTTGTATGTTGTGAATTGTGTATCTAATACACTTAATGAAAGTCAAATACCAAAAATCAAATAAATGGTAAATGTCTTTCAAACATCACTTTTGAGTGTTTCACACTCAAGCATCATTTCTCATCAACTTCCATCAATCAAAGTGACAAAAGTTGACAAGTGATGTGACGTGTGATGTGACTTGTGGGCCCCACTCGATTCGAAATGCAAGTGGGCCAGCAAATACTCCCGGGCTCGGGTTCGCTAATTCCAAATTAACGAATTTCTGTTGCGACGTAATTAAATAATTATGCCTAGCAAAATTACTATTCACGTCGCTAACAAATTAATTCTAAATTAACTCATTCGCCCGAATTAAAATCTAATTTTAATTCCGCGTCGAAATCCAATTTCGTATAATATATCGAATATATTATTTTATCGATTAATTCCAAATTAATTGTTCTATCTCCTTAAATAATATTTTATCCCAGATAAAATATCTCCGTAATTAATCCCAGATTAATTTTCTCTCTCTTATAATTAATCCCAGATTAATAAAGTGCGAGTCATACGTCATCGATGAATCTTCGGGAAGTGACCCATGAGATCCCCGGATATGTTGGCAGTAAATCCAGTCGTCGGACTATCCGAACACGTACGTACCTAGTACTACATTTTTACCGATTTACAAGACATGGTTGGCTTCTAGCAAAGCACCGTGCCTACCCAATTCTCCAGAAATATTCTTATAGGAATATGTGATCTATATCAGACGTAGTATACGTAGTATTGCGTATTTCGATCCAGTATCGGATGTCACGTGCAAGGCCTGGGGCTGGAATTGTGTCTGCCCCATACGAAGCATATATCGGATCTCTGGTAACTAGTCTCTTTAATCAGATAAACATGACCTAGTCATAATATCCCGATAGCTGCAGCATATAAGAGCACCAGTTCTGTATCCTACGTGATCATCATCTCCACTATGACATGAGTGATACTTCCGTCTTGACATCACACCCAATACACTACGATTCTCAATATACCCAGAAGAGGCGTACACATAACCTGTTAAAGCCCTGGACGACCAAAATCAAAGTATATTGATTGTCGTAAATATTAGCGGTGCAAGTCTCAGGTTAAGACCAAATACACCTACCTTGATTCGGACTTCCATAGACACATAGTCATACTACCAATGGAATTCCGATGGGTCTATCCAAAGCGAAGCTGTTTCCGTACCGGTGGTAAACACAACCTCCTATTACACTTGCATGAGTATCCTATACCCAAATATATGAGAACTATGCTGTTATGCTCCCACAACGCACACAAGTGTAATACTAGTCTTTTACGCATTATCGATGTCCAATCTCGATAATACTCTGACTAGGGATATTTAATGATTAAACCTTTATGGATTGATACTGTCTCATATCATCTCAATACGGAACTAATCATATGGACCTTCTATCATTTATACATCTTGGTATCTAATTACAAAAGATAAAAGGGAAATTTCCTTTGTCACATAGTTAATTTGTACAACAACACCATGATCTGTACAAATAGTGATGTTATGGGTCATAATTGTCCAACAGTGTTTGCTTGTGATGGATATGTAATAAGATTTGGAGTTAATCATTGAATGAATGAAAATTTAGCCCTGGAAATGGCGTCGCATCACGACGCGCCAAGCTCGCATCACGACGCAAACGAGGCAGGGGCATGCATTCGATTAACATGGGCGCTTCACGACACAGATGGGACCGGCTTCGCGACGCGAACCCAAAAATCAGAATTTGTTTTCAGAAGTCAAGACACGTAACTGAGGGTCTGAATTTTATTTTACATTTCATTTAAGGATTAGAAAATGTTCTAAGGGAGTAATTCAACTAGGTTTAGGGAATTAGTTTATTGAATTCTTAGTTACTCCTTATGCATGATTGTTTTGAAAGCCTTAAAAATTTAAAAGCATGAGATTTATGTTGTTTTTCGAGGCTTGGGGGAAAAACCCACCTCAGCTCTTACTTATGGAATTGACGGACAGAGACCGTGTGCACACGTAGTTCAGGGCTAGGGGACGGCGATACGTAACGCCCGTAGACCCTAGTTTCAGGGTCAGGTAATAGTATAGATCAGCACTGCCGGCTCTAGTTCAGTGGCTTGGGAGACGACGATACGTAATGCCCCAATACCACTGGTTAGGCGTATTGGGGGACGGCGATACGTAACGCCCCCATGCGTCACATTTTCCACAGTACCAGAGATTTTCTTCACATAAATTTTTCTGAAAAGGCTTTTCCTCCGCTTTAAAGAAAAGAATCAGTTTTCAAACAAAGTTTTGAAAAGCACTTAAGAATGATTGATTTTACCCAGATATACTGATTCAGTTTCCTATTTTTTAGCTCCATTCACTGACATCTTCAGGACTCACCCCCCACACTTCCCAGTTCATTTACAGGATTCGTCTTTTGGTGAGCCATGTGCTACTTTTGGAGACCCAGATCGAGGACAAGTGTTATGCTGCAGTCACCAGTCACAGGGTCCATTTTTCCATATTTATATTCATATAGAATATAGATCTCTAGAATTTCATTTTTTATATCATAGATATGTATTTGATGATGTACATATACTATATATATTTTATACACTCTCAGACATGTATATATGTACATATTTGATTTCATGATCTTGCATTTAAGTTATTTAAGTTTTTAAGCTGCAAGTGTGATTGAGTAAAACATTGCATAGCATTAAGATAAGGGCAAATGTCCTAATGCATGAGTTAGAGGCTTAGGCGACTGTGGGATCTGTTACTTGTCGGTAATATTCCCGTATTTGGGGATGTTACACCAACTTAGCTCAATTATCTATATTCTATGATTTATATTCTATGCCAAACTAATAATGATCAAGTTTTGCGAGTTCAAATTATGGCTATGAATGTCCTATAAGTATATTTTTATCCTGCATGAAAATCGATTCTAACAATTACGATCAAGTGTTATCAATTCTCAAGGTTAAACCAAAACTCTATTTTCCAATTTCGTCAGAGTTTACAAAGACTACCATATTTTTTATCAAGTAACTGAACTCATTACATATAGAGATTGATAAATAATACAAAAACAATACCTAAAAATAATCATATATGCATTAAAATTTATTATATGTGCATACGTTTCATCACAACCTTAAATTAATGAATTAGTTACTAATTATATTCAATAAACTTAACAAATTCATTATTACAAAGTAAGAACACATTACTGTTAGAGTTGGTGCTCGGCGCGCCAAATTTTATTGTATTGATTGTAAATACGATGTACATTTATATTTTATTATGAATAAAATTAAGTAGTTTTCATCAATATAACATTTTATATGGTTAAGGTGTAAAATGACATTGGAATGAATAGTTGTGACATAATTACAAAAGCGCCGTAATTATCACTGAGAATTGTCACAATACAACTCATTCTTAAAACTGTTCCTGGTCAAGGTTTACATACCTGGTCAATTAGTAAACCCGTGAAACCGGTACGTGTTGTATATTAGAATTATTCTAATGGTTTATCTCAGTAAACCATGAGTCATGAGAGACTCATATAAACATGTAGGTATTTATTAGATAAATACAGAACGACTCATTCAAAGATTCCCGATAGATGTTACACCAATGTCAATAGGAATTTTTATGAGTCGAGTAACATATTAACTCCTTTGACAGGTGATACCACTGTGGATATGTGAGATATCCTCCACACTTTGATGGCAATCACGTCAATGATCTTTTAAGATCAAAACTCCGTTTGTTCAACGGGTATGGATTGATACTCACGATATCATATGATGCATCCCGAAAGGATTTGTCTGTCCCGTGCACGGGATTTAGGTATCCAATTTGTGATTCTTTGAAATCCTTGGTCGAGGTATGATTCGGAAATAAGTTCTGAATATTTATTTAAGAATCATAATTATGTCGCGACACATGAATTGTTCATAGCGGAGATTTGACATTTAATCTATATCTCCGGAACAATTCGGATAACCTATGATAGAGGGATTACATATATACAATGACTTCAACTTGAATGGTTCAACTTGATTATCTGTGGTCGTCGTAATTTGTGAGTGGAAAAATTACGGACATAGATATGGTTTCTGTGACAAATAAACTTGAACCTAGAGAGTCCCGTAATATAAAGTGTACTCGTTGAGCACTTGGGCAATTAATTATGGATAATTGAATTATTCATAATTTACACATGCGTATATTAAATAATGTGTATTTGTATACGATACATAATTTTGATTAGATACACATTAATGATCAATTAGATTTTGACACTTTTTATTATTATTATTAATTAATAATTGTTAATTAATTATTAATAATGATAAATGGAATAATATTCTTAGAATCTTTTTCCATAATTTATTTTTTCTTTTTGTTAATAAGAATTAAATAAATTAATTTATTGTTAATAAATTTATTTTGGTTAAGAATATTATTTGGAATATTCTTAATTAAATGGTCAATTTTAATTGGCTAATCCATGCCTTTTTCACACATGAATTTATTAACAAAATAATTATTTTATTTTGATAAGATCAATTATATGTCAAAGTATTGGCATAAAAATTTGTTATTTTTTGATTAAAAACGACCCTAATTTTCGGCCATGTGTATAGGGAAAATATATAAATGGAAATTGTTCCATTTTGCAGGGGCTTGACCATTTTCTCATGAGTTGAGGACAAACGAAAAAAATAGGTTAGGGTTTAAAACAAAGTTACCAACACCAAGAAGAAGAAAATTGAAGAAATTGGAATTTGTATTAAGGTAATATTAAGTTCCTAGTTTCTATTTTCTTAGTTTTTATTTTTTGAGCATGTAAATATGTATGAGGTATGTATATTGCATGCTTTAATTACATATGTATCTTGGATATATATTTGAATCAAAAACTTGGTGTTGGTTGTTTGATTAACCTTAACAATTTTCTTTTGTTAAGCATGTGTAAAGATTAATTAGTGAATTAATCTCAAAATTTTAATTGCTATTATAGAGTGATTATTGTCACTAAAATAATACCTAGAATTGTTCTTTGAGCTTTATATTGTGGTGATTAATTTTGGTGTAAATTAATTGGATTAATTTTGTGAATAAATTGAATATTGGCATGTAAAATGGACAAATAATTTACAGGATCAGATCTAGTTTTATACTTTAAAACATAATATTTCCTAAGGATAAATATGTTATTTGCATGATTTTGGATGTGTATTGGGTGGTGGATTAGTTCCGGAAATTCTTCCGGGGCGAAAACGCGAGAAAACGGTGAAAATTACGTCGAAATGGGCTCACCGCGTCACAGCTGTCCAAATAGTGAACTGGTCACTGTTTGGGCAGCCCAAGGGCTGACCGGTCACTGCCCAAGTGACCTGGTCGACCCGGTTCAGCGATAGGTCAACCGGTTTGTCCGTTTGCCTATTACGCGTAGTATTTGTCGAAAAATATTTTCCTAAAATAATTCGTCGTGTTTCGAAATATATTATGTTATTAATTGTTAATAAATAATATATTTAAATTATTTT
The DNA here is from genome assembly GCA_019454045.1 of Zanthoxylum bungeanum. Lineage (NCBI taxonomy): Eukaryota > Viridiplantae > Streptophyta > Magnoliopsida > Sapindales > Rutaceae > Zanthoxylum > Zanthoxylum bungeanum. Next base: position 11,795 of record SKCR01003407.1, on the reverse strand, counting down.
GGGTGAATAAAAAATATTTGATATTAATTAATTCGCTCGGGATAAATTTTAAAATATTTTAAAATATTTTTCATCCATTTACCGCGCCTCTGTTGTGCTTACCCCAACAATTATAACTGAAAAGATTAAAAGAGAAGAAAACTAGTTATGAGAATACCTGCTTCAATCTTTGGATCTGGTTCTCTACCTTACTCTAATTGTTTTTCCTTATTTTATACTTTCAAAAATCTGAATCTTTAAGTTATGAACAAACGAGGCTTTAAATTGGGCTTGTTGGAGACTTTTCCTTATGTAGATGAAATTTCCAAGCTTTTCATGTCACGAGCTTTTTACATCAACAGGTTGGTGAGTGGCAGATTGCAACCTTTTTCTCATCCCCTTTTGGCGCGTCAATGAGTGTGTGGTTGGTGTGCCAATGAGCTTAATTTTTATTTATCATCAATTCACTATTGGCATGCCAAGGGGGCTGGTTTGCTCCATTTGTCCAAACGGCTCTCATTTGTCCCCAACAAGGCTAATGGAATATAAACCTGCAAAACTTCGAGAAACTTATTAAAATATTCATAAAGCTCAATTCAATTCTTAAAGTATCTCATTAAGGGATAGTTAATATAAATATATTCACCACTTATTACACCTCTAAACTTAACGTTTTGCTAATCCTCAAGTAAAATGAAGACTAAAATATAATAAACGAAATAATATTATGTGAAAATAAGCATACCTTGATAGATAATTCGTGACAGTTTGTGAGAAAAAAATCTTTTTATCACATTTTCTGATAGAATAATGATAAAATATTTTCTCTTAGGAAATTTATAATTGACTTATGATAGATTATTGTCTATCACGAATGTAAGTGACATAATTATGATAAAATATATTATATCACGAATTTATATAATGGTTATATGATAGAAATTTTATCTATCACAAATATTTGTGACGTTTTATGATAATAAATTTATCTATCACAAACTTTGTGATAAATTATAATAGAATTTTATCTTTCACAAAAAAATTTTAAAAAAAATTGTAAGAAATACACACTGTAGTCAAGTTTTGAACTTGAGACTTGAACCTAAAACACAATAATCTTAAAGAGTTTCTACTAAGAACGTTGATTTAAACTTTTTCTTCTCATTAATTATTATAAAAATAACAAATTTCATTTTTAAATAAATAAAAACCATCACACTAATATTTAATTATAAAAATATCCTAAAAAAATTTAAACCTAAAATTTCACTTTCCATCCAACCAAACTATTTCCCTCCCTCCAATTTTTTCCCTCTTAACCTGAAAATGCCATCACAATTTTATGCTAACGCCAATTGAGAGTAGAGGAGCAGCAGCCGCAGAATTTATCGGAGGAGTCGACTCTAGAAGTAGAAGCTGCTCCTAGTCCTGGGCACGGAAAGAATCTCACGAATGAGGATGATCTGAAAGCTGAAGAATGTGTAAGAATTTATCAGATGTTGACATTGTAAGTGTGCTTATTTAAGCTGAAGAATGTGTAAGATTGTTTGCTGGTCATTTTTTTTTTGTTTTTTTTTTAACCACTCCAGATAGCTAACTTTTGTGTATAAGCATGCTGTTATGATTCTCTGACCACTGAAGAGTATTTTGTGAGGAAAAATAAATACTCTCTATTACTACTTGAATATTGTTGATGGTGATTTTTGTGACGAAGTATATGAACAGTACGACAAGAGCCGAGAGTGAACTTTTCCTTTTGGGAGGACGATTGTTCTGAAGGTATTAGTTACTCCACGACCAGGCAAAGAGCTCGGGCTCGGCTTCCCGAATCTGACCGACTAGAGGATATAGCAAGGTGCAGGTTTCAGAGACCGACAACATCGGAGCAGAGACCGGCCACTTTAGCCTGGTAACTTGGTTCGGCGGTATCTGTAAGGGTTTTATGGGCTAACTCCGGTAACGCAGCGGAAACGGTGGAAAATCAAATTTTCCGATTTCAAAACTTTTTCTCGGATTCATTAAATAAATATATTTATTTAATTCCCCAATAATCAAATAATGAAATAAAATTCAATAAATCATATTCATGTGAATTTACCGAATTGCCCTTACACTTGGTATCTTGTTCATTTGAGTACGAAATTGTTCAAATCAATTTTGGATGATTCTAAATCATTCTAAGATGAACTTAACATGTCCTAAATGTCAAAACACCAAAGGCAACATAAATCCACAATTTCTTCCATTTGGCCGAGAGCCTCACAAGGGTTCATTATTGTGCATTTTGCACTTCCATGCTTCAAGACACATCCAAATGAAATCCAATCAACATGAAACTTTATATGCATCATATACACATCATTATACACAACATAAATGAAAAGCCCCAAATTTGGATAAGGTCTTAAACCCTAATTTTTCAATTTCTTCAAATTGGACAAATTAGACCAAATTGGTTAAATCAATTACTTTAATCATCATTCTTCCATCCAATTAAAGTCTCAACACAATGAAATAACTATAGATCAAATCTAGGTCATTTAAGAGTGGGTCAACAACTCTAGATTAGCAACAAAATTTCCAAAACCATAAAAAGAACACTTATAACTACACTAGTCACAAGCTTCCATCATCATACATGCTCAACACTTTCACCAAACTTCCATTCATCAAAAACACAAAGAATAACATGAGAATATCACAAGATGTAGCCTAGATCTTAAGGAACATTTTCCCTTCTAATAGTAGGTTGAAGAAACTTACTAAATCTTAAGCTTTCTTGGATTTTCTCTTTGTTTTTCTTCTTCTTCCTCACAAGCTTCTTTTGTTTCTTTTTAATGCAGTTTGTAAAGTGTATTAGGTTAATTTACCAAAATGAAATGAAAACAATTTATACTTGCCAAGAAATGGCCTTGGCCGAAAATGAAGAAATGGCCTTGGCCGAAAATGGTAAAGGCAAATACAACAAAATTAATTTCAATTTCATTTGGTTTTAATTTGATCAACTTGTTAAAATATCTAATAAACACTTTATAGATATTTTAATTAAGTCAACAAAGGCAACTTAGCCATTTAATCAAATATCTAAATCTTAAGATATTTATATTTTAATTAATTTAATCATTAAACAATTAATTAATTAATTAAATACAAATTTATTAAATTTATATATTATATTTACATTAAATATTAAATACATATATACATTTATGATATTAGTCAAATATCTCAATTTGACTATTAATTAATGTGTATTTAAATTAATCAAGTATTAAATGTAAATACACAATAATTAAGGAAAGGACTATTGGGTCCCTAAGCATGTATTTTTACGTTTAACCTTTAAACTATTTTATAAATAATCAACATTATTTATAAGTGTTGCTCTAGTGCTCTACGAGTATATTTCATTATTGAGACTTTCTAGATTCAGGCATATCCGTCACGAAATCCAATTTCGTGTCCATAATTTATCCACCCGTAAATTATGACGATCACGGATAAACTCGCTGAATCATACATTTCGAGGTCATGGCAAATGTATAATTTCTCTGTCACAAGTATCCAGATATATCCCAAAGATATAGATGTAAACGTCAAATCTCTATTGGGATTATCCAGTCGACTATTCTATTAGCAATCTCAAAAATAATGTTTAGAACTTGTTTCTAAACTGTACCACGGGCCCATGGTTTTATCTGATTGCTAATCATGTGGACTACCTATGCTCTGACGGATCCTATCTTGACACACATAGGACACCCTGAGGATCTATCTACACCCAACGAACAGACGGAGGTCTGATCTAAATAGATCGGTGATGTGACTGCCATCTAAGTGTAGAAGATGACTCATGTGCCCACAATGGCATCTCAAGTCTAAGAATCACAAGTGCTACTCAACCCGAGAAGATTCTTATTGACGTTGGTGTACCATCCATTAAGAATCTTCGGTGAGTCGTTCAATGTTTATCCGCTATAACACCCACACGTCTATACCAGTCTCCAAGACTGATGGTTCATTGAGAAACCATTGGAATCATATATTCCAGTATACGACATGTACCGGTCTCAACGGGTTTACTATACTGACCAAGTAGTGTAAACCTTGACCAGGAACTGTCTGAGAATGACAACGTCATGATACTACTCAATGTCAGTTGCGACGCTTTTGCAACAGTACCATGACTAATCATTCTAAGGTCATTACGTCTTTACATATTAAAAGATACATTATATTATAGAAACTGCATATATTATTCATAATAATAATATTTTACAAAAGTATTCATAAAGAAATACAACCGGGAATTGACGCTCTGAGCACCAACCCCAACAATATCTTCCTTTTTCAAGTCAAGCGAATGAGCTCGGATATTTTTAGGTCAGGACGAAGGTTAGTGTGGTAGTTCGGCACATCATTCGGATGTCCTCATGACACCCGACGTGTGACCAGGACCTTTTGGACGTCTCTCTGACATGTATCATCGTATGAGAGATCTTTACAGGCTGTCATCATAATTTTGGAGTGTGGTATAAAACAAAGTGATGTGATAGGAAGTCATATGGAAGGCTTGCTTTTGGTGAGGCAGTTGGGGCAGAGAGCCCATTAATCCGCCGGAGATCCACGTGGTTGACGTCATAAACATATGGGAATAGTGTAGTATTTCTCTTAGTATATAAAGGGAGGGTAGTCTCATTTGTAGAGGTTGGTTAGCAAAAGTCTCAAAAAAGCACTACTTGTAAAAATGCTACGAAGGAAAACAGCTCGGTAACATTAAACCACCTTTCAAAATAGGTCGGCCGAGCTCGGTTTGATAATAAAAATAACAATCTACTTTGTTCCCGTGGACGTAGATTGGATTCACTCCGCCGAACCACGTAAACCCTCTTGTCAATTTTGTGTTTGCTTTGTCTTTTTGCCAAATTTGTTTTTGGTCCCTATAACCAAACAAGTTCATATTTGGAGGAGGATTGTCCCAGGAGCACTATCCTGATATTACCCCTGGAAGGCATGGATTAAGTTCGCCTCTTGGAAGTTCGCTACGCAACCGTCGGAAGGGTTAATGCTTCGTAACTCCTCTAGTTCACTATTTCAATGTCTTCCTTCGTCGCCTCGCTGTTTTGGGCTGCTATTTAGCTCACTGTTTGGGGACGGTTTTGGTTCACTATTTTGGCTGTTTTGGAGTATGCTTGTTCACTATTTTTGTCTCAATTGAAGGGGCTGTGTGCTTTGTGTTTCTTTGGATCTGGCTTCTGTTTTGTGAAGGGCTTCCCGTTTGTTCTCGGAAGTTTGGCTTATGGGCTTATTTTGTTGTTACGTGAAGGGCTGTTTGATCTCGTTTGTTGTGGCTCTTTGTGCGCTGATAAGAAGGGTGTTGCCGAATGTGAATGATCTGCGTGAGTGTGGGCTGAACATTCAGTGTGTGGTCTGATTGTGTGTGGTGTGTGAGTGTGCCGAGAAGGACTTTGGGGTTAGGGTTCTTTGACGTGAGCTTGTGGCTAAGTGTAGGGCTGCATGGTAGTGTCTATAAGGTCTGTGTGTTTTTGTTGCCGTGAGGGTTTAGAGAGAAGAGAATGAGAGGATCAGGCCGTGAAGCTTAGGGTTTGGAGAGTTATTCTTGTTTTGGTGGCTATTAGGGTTTAATGGTTTTCATGTGGCTGTCGAGTGTGTTGAAGGTGGGGCTGCTCACGTTGATAAGGGACTGTCGGTTGAGTTTAGAAAATTATGAGTGCGTTTGGTTAATGGGTTGTCTTTATTGAATGTGTTTAGAGGGTTTGTTAACTGGCGGCCATGTGTGTTGAGTGAGCCGTGGTTGTGTGAGTGGAGAGAGGGCGTGTCTGTTTGTTGTTGTTGCCGAGAGAAGATAGAGCAAAGAGATGGGCTGCCGAGGAGGGTGTTTTGGTGGGGGCTGATGGATTCTGTGATAGGGTTTCTTTCTATATTTTCTCCTTTGTGGCTGAGAGTTTAAGGGGAGCCGAGAGGGATGGAAGAAGCTTAGGGTATTTTAGGTTGTTGTTGTCGAGAGAGAGAGGACGTGAGACAGAGAGAGGATTCGGTTAAGGTTTTCTTTAATTTGTTTGGTGAGAGATGGGAGAGAGAGAGGGAGAGGAGCCGTGTAGAGAGAAGAGAGAGAATAGGGTTTTAGTTTTTTGTGTTTTAGGTTGTGCCGTGAATGGTCTAGGGAGGTCCAAGGGTTTGGTTTTGGGTGTCTTTTTATAGGAGAGTGTTGAGGTTTACCTTATACAGGTAGGAAAGAAATATTGTGTAATTATGGGGAATATTTAATTAGTTTGTGATAAGAAAAAATCTATCTAATTTAGGGAGGGGATTATTTTAGTTTAGGAAAGGGATGTAATTTAATTAGGAAAGTGAATTATTTAGATTTGATTTGATTCTTTAATTTGGGAAGGTTATTTATGGGATTTTATTTGATTTTATTTAGTTTAGGCATGTGATTTAATTTAATTAGGAAAGTGACTTATTTAGATTTTTTTAATTTAGGCATGTGATTTATTTAAATTAGGAAGGTGATTTATGGGATTTTAACATGTGTTTAATGTGTTTGAATATTTTTGGATGTGATTTAATGGGCTTGGAGGCTTATGGGCGTCTATGATGGTTAGTTGATGGGCTTTGGATGGGTGCGGGGGTTTTGGGCCAATGATGTAGTTTAAAATAGAGATCCAACGAACGAACCTGAAGCTAAGCAAACGAATTAAATCCAACAAGGTATTGATTTCCCTTCCAACGTCTGTTTCCCACGACTTCCGCAACTTAAAGAGTAGTGCCTCCATACGAGACTCATCATCGGGACATATATGCAAAAATACAGTGCCTATAGTTATCCTCAGTTGTCTATTGTAGATTCTGCGAAATACCTGTCTCTGGTCGCACTAATTGAACAATTAGAGATATGTTGGTTAATGTTGATATTAAACTATGTATTTTGGCTAAAGAATGCAAAGTGGCGTTCTCGAGTGATTTCTTCGAATCAGAGATATGTTGTGATTTCTTTGTTTGAAGAGTTCAATCTAGAATGGCTGTAGGCACTGCATTTTTGCATATAAGTCCCGATGATGAGTCTCACATGGAGACACTACCTCTTTAAAGTTGTGGAAGTCGCGGGAAACAGACGTCGGAAGGGAAGAGTCAGAAATTGACACTTTGTTGGATTTAATTCGCTTGCTTAGCTTCGGGTTTGCTTGTTAGACCTCTGTTTTAAAACACATCCTTAGCCCAAACCCCTGCAAGTCACACACCGAGCCCACACACCACCAAGCCACACTCCAAGCCCACCAAAATAAGCCAAGCTCATTGACGCCCAAGCAATCCAAAAACCCTTTCCATTACCGCCAAACTGCAACCAGCAAACAACCAGTGAACTGCCCCTGAAGTCACGCAAATCACCCCCTGAAACCAGCCTCCGCACTGACACAAAATAGCCCCCGAACAGCCCTTCATTCACGTATAAAACAGCCCCCGAAAAGCCCCTCATTCACGCCCATACAGCCCCTGAAACAGCAGCAGATTTATGCACAAAACAGCCCCCGAACAGCCCCTTATTCATCGCAAAATATCCCACAAACTGCACCCTTAAACTGCAAAAACTGCACTTCAAAACACCTCTTAAATCAAAAAAAACTGCACTCTAAAATCCCCCTTCATCACAAAAAAACTGCACTTTAAAACAGTCCATAAATCACCAAAAACAGCAGTAAAAACAAAGAAAACAGCAGCCCAAAATTGCGAAACAGCGAAGGAAAATATTGAACCAGTGAACCGGAGGAGTTACGGAGTGTTAACCCTTCCGACGGCCGTGTAACGCACTTCCAAGAGGCGACATGAAAGGTTAGACCTGAGGGCACCCTTTTTACTTATTCTCATTTATTTTTTATTTTACTTTGCTTGAGTATTGTTGGTTAGTATATGTTATGACCTTCGGATAAATGGAATATGTGTTCTCTCTTGCGGTATATCGAATGGAAACCCAGACGTAATTCCGTAGCTGAATTCAAATGGACGGTAATGCGGTCTGTACTTGGGATACAACGCCACATACCGCTTGAGAAACACACATATTTCGTTTCGTCCAATCTTATGTTTATTCATGATTTAGTCGTTTAGTATGTTATTTTCTTTTATGCATGCTTTAGTCGTGTAGTATGTTATTTTCTTTTATGCATGATTTAGTCGTTTAGTATGTTATTTTATTTTGTGCATGATTTAGTTGTTTAATATGCTTTTTTTATGCATGATTTATTTATGTTTCCGCATGTATTAATTTAACGTATTCATGAGATTGTTTGCTTGCCGTTATTCCGGCTTACTTTTATGCATGCAAACTTAGATATAGGTTTGTTTTCATGTACGTAAACTTAGATGTAGTTTATCCTTGCGTATGTATGTTGCGTAGACTCGGTTGGATTATTGCACAAATCCTTTCATTACAAGTGGCATAAGTAAGGGACCATTCCTAACCCAACGGTTTGAGGTCTTCCCTTGCGAGGGGTGAGTGCGGCCTTAAATCATTTTCCCAGTTCACGCTGGGTGGTGAATTCTTTATTCTCCAGTTTAGTCCCCCGTGGGCTACTTCGTACTCCCAAACGGGCTGCAAGCCTGGAACAACATCGTCGATTTCTGTGTCCTACAGTCTGGCGACTCCATTGGGGATAGAGAATTGGCCCCAAAATAATGTCTTGTAATGATTGTGATTTTTTCTTTAGTTAACCGTGTCTACAGTGGGTTGAAGAGGTTTAATCAAAGGCATTATTAAGGCTAGGTAATGGTTTGGTGTCTTCCTTCATTCACTACCTTTCTATAAGGAAAAGCTATGAAGGCACCTAGATAATCATTTACCCGTAGCTCACTGTGACAGACTAATTTGGAGGACTTGTTGTTTATTCATGTCACCAAGGCGATAAGAGCCTAAGAGGCTTGGGTATTTAAGAGAGTTCGCACCACCCTCCCTCTGGGGAATCTACAATAGGAAATCCATTTGACAGTCAGTCATACACCCTAACTCGTTGGCACGTACCTTAAGGTATAAAAAAGGTGCGCTCACTTGGTTGCTCGAACCCTTGAGTGGGGAGTCCTAGTTGTGGGCAATCCATCGTCAATGGGAGCCTTTGTCTATACCCCTTATAAACCCGCATATGAACTATAGTTGTAGGACCAATAGAAACTATTCCTTTATGCTTGCGTTTAGGACCATCATCATTTGGATTCAGTTGGACTTTTTCTCATGAGATATGGGCTTGTTAGGCCATTTAAACTGGGAAGAGTACGTGCTTTATGGAAATTGGGCCAAAAGTTTCTGAAATGCCAATGGGCCATTTTGTGTTTAGGCCTTTTATCATTTAAAGTCGTTTAGCCATGTTATCGCAAAAGTGTAAACCTGTTGGGCCTTTTTCAACTGGGACAAGTTTGCACCGCGCAATAGTATGATTGAATGCTTCGAAATGATAATGGGCTGACTTGTATATTCAATGCATCGCACGCATACATGCTAACATACGGTTTTAAAAGACATCATAGATATCTGTTGGGTTAGGGAAGAGGGAAGACTCATCAAAAAGTCGTTAGCGAACATGAGCGAATCAGTTAACGAAGGATTTCGTATGGATCAATTGGAAGCTAATATCACTAAGGTTACCGAGCAACTGTAAGCTTTGACCACTGCTATGTCTAATATGGTTGTGCCCCACGCTACGGGAGGCTCTGAGAATGAGAGGCGTGAGTGATGTGAGTTGATATCACTTGTGATTGATGTGAGTTGGTGGATGGCATTAAATGCCTTTTGGCTCCAAAATTTGGTTGACCTTTTGAAAGGCTAATACCAAATTTTTGGTATATGTATTATTTGATTTTAGAAATCATTTGACCAACACTTTTCTCTCTCATTTCTCTATTCCTCTCACACGCCCAAGGGGCTGAAATTTCCTTCTGTTTTTTCTGTAAAAATCGTGAACACAAGGAGGAAAAAGAGTGATGATTTTTGTGAAAAAAATCAAGAGTGCTAGCACACAATAAAGTCTTACGAATGTGATAGGGAACCGCACATGTGAGCATGGAATCGTCCACCGAAGCTTGTAGCTTGGAGCACATTTGGAGGAGCATTGTCGAATCCATGGAGCTAAAACACAGTGGACTGCCGAGCTTCTCAAAGGGCAGAAAAAGAATTTTTGTTGTCCACCGCATCGCTCAACCGCTCGGTGTAAGTATTCTGCGACTTCTTTGATGTATTCACTTTGTATTTTCATTGCTTGATATGATCTTGGGATGCTTAGACAATTCAAACAGTTGGTGCTTGGAAAACTTTAATCTGGATCGTATTTATGTCTAATTCATGAATACGAGCAATTCTATTTTCCATAATATTACATAATTTAATGGTAGCACCCTTGTCTTTTATACGCTTATACGATCTAATTGCGAATAGATATCTGATTACGATTAGATCGAAACTAAATTTGGTTCAGTGATACGTGTATAATAGACAAAGACTCTAGGATTTACAATATAGTGTGCAGTTACAACGTAGTTTGTAATTGACATTGGGAAGCGCACTACAAGATTTATATCCTTAAATAAAGTTCCTGGTCAATTTTTACTAACACGGGTCGATTAGTAAAATCCATTGAGACCAGTACATGCTGTATATCGTGACTTGGTCCGATGGTTTATCCCAGTGAACCATGAGTCTCATGAGACTCGTATAGACATGTAGGTGTTTATTTGATAAGACACTGAACGACTCACTAAAGATTTCCTAATATATGGTACACCAACGTCAATAGGAATCTTCACGAGTTGAGCGAGCATAGTGGTCTTTCGACTTGAGATACCACAGTCGGATATATGAGTTATCCTCCACGCTTTGATGGCAGTCACGTCGACGATCTATTCATGATCAGACCTCCGCCTGTTCATTGGGTGTGGACTGATGCTCATGATATCCAGTGCGTATCAAGATAGGATCCGTCAGTCTTATGTACAGGGCATAGGCATCCTCACATGTTTACGATCTAGTAAATCCATGGCCATGGTATAACTTCGAAAACCAGTTCCAAGTGTTATTTAGAGATCATAAATTGAAAGTCGATTGTATTATACCGAACGAATTTGACGTTTTCATCTATATCCCAGGTATAATACGGATAGCCTGTGACGGATGGATTATACGTATGCAATGACCTCGGCTTGCATAGTTTAGCGAGATTATCTGTGGTCGTCATAATCCATGAGTGGGTGGATTATAGACACGAAATTGGATTTCGTGACGGATAAACCTAAACTTAGAGAGTCTCACAATATGAAGTGTACTCTTTGAGCACTTGGGAAACTCAATATGAATAATAATGATTATTCATAATACTTCACCGGATTAAATGATTTAATTTGGATCGTTTAATCGGTTAAACGATAACATATGTATTAGGGGATTTTGTCCGATAATAATTATTGTGTATTCCTATTTGATACATAATACGATTAGATACACATTAATTATTCGTCAAATGAGATTTTGACACATGCCATAAATATATGTATTTGTTATTTATTGTAAAAAAAATTACATATATAATAATATTTACATTAATTGATTATTTGGATATTTAATTGTTAAATATTTAAATAATTAATTAATTAAACTTTTTCCATAAATGTTATGGAATTTTTCCATTTATTATTTGTACATACGGCATGAATTAATTTAACTTGATGTGTGCAATTTTGATTGGATTACATAAAGTTAAATTTACATTTAATTAGATTAAATGTGCCAAAAGGACAATAATACGCTTCAAATGTCA